>NDGN011335436.1:0-10461 GCA_002564285.1 Tympanoctomys barrerae | reverse complement strand
TATGTATTACAACAAATACTGTGAAATTCATATTACTTTGTTAAGTGAAATTCTGTATCACCTATAATGTTTTCTGTTTTAATTCTAATTGTACTCTCTTTACTTTTTAATAAATTTTATTGAGAAAAAAATAACAATGAGTCAGTCTCAAAACCTATTAGTAGAACAGTTTCAATAATTAATACATTGCATAGTGTTGTCTTTGTAGTGGTTATGGATAGTACAAGATGCAGACGTGGTAGTCTGTCCAAACACTATTAGTACAAATCTTTCTTCTCATTGAATTAAGAGATGTACTTTCTTTAAATAAATAAATAATTCAAAAAAGAAAAGAAAAAGAAATTGAAGAGAATTTCCCAACTGGAGAAACAAGAGCTACCAGAAAATCCTGCAGCAAAATTATAGTTAATGATCAAAGAATGAATCCTTGTTCTACCAGATCAGAGAAAAAAGGCAAGAATATCTACCTTTACTCTTACTCAGCACAGTGTTTTAGTCCTAGCCAAAGTGATACAGCAAGAAAAGATAACAAAAGCATACAACTGGAAAGAAACTGCTAATATTGCTGGGGGCAAATGATATGATTATTAAAACCAAAAATCTTTTTTATTTATTTTTTTTAAAAAAACCTTAAAGAGTATGAAAAACAAGAAATTCCTAGAACTTGAAGGTAAGTTTACCAAGATCACAAAATACAAGATAAACATAGAGAGAGGGCTGGGGAGACAGCTCAGTGAAATAAGTGCTTTCCTGGCAAGCGCAGGGTCATGCATTTGATCTCTGGTAACACACACACACACACACACACACACACACACACAAAAGAATGAGTATGGAGAAATTAATTGCATCTCTGCATAGTGGCAATAGATAATAAAAACAGGAAGTTAAGATGCAATTTTGTGCCTCCAGGGAGAGTTTAGCATGTGCAAAACCCTGGGTTTCAGCCCTAACACTTCAATCAGTCAATCAAAAAACAAAAATTTTATTTATAATCACTGAAGATGATTAAGCTGGTTCATGTGATTTTATCAACATTAAAGAAAACTCCAAAATGAAAATTACAACATGTTCATGGAAAAATTAAATGATAAACATTCTAATACATTCAAATTTCTTTTGATAAAAGTGCAAAAGCAATACAATGGAGATAGAATAACCTTAAACAATAGTACTGGGATAATTAAACATTCACTGGAAGTGCAATTGATTAGATTAAAAAAAAAAGTGGTCTAAACCTCACACCTTATAATATAAACATGAACTCTAAAAAGATCATGGATTTAAATACAAGCCACAGGGACTGGGGAGACAGCTCAGCAGTGTAATTCCCTGTCTGGCAAGCATGAGAACCCAGCCTCAGTTCCTGTTACTGAATGCCTTGCTCCTCCGGAATCCCAAGGCCACCATGAGGGCCCCAAAACAGCATGTTGTGGTACACACCTATAATCCCATCAGGAGGAACACTATGAGTCCAAGCTGTGTAGTGAGACCCTGTACCAAATACATGAAAGCTTTTTAAAAATTAAATGTAAAACATAAAGCCACAGAAGTTTCAGGAGCAGAAAAACATAGATTTTTTTTAGGACATTGGGCTAGACAAAATGTTTTTAAAGTTCAAGCCATAAGTATGATCTATAAAAGAAAAATAAGTTGAACTTGATCAACATTAACAACCTTTGTTTTTGTTTGTTTGTTTTGAGACAGAGTCTCACTGTGTAGTTCAGGCTGGCCCTGAACCTACTACATTGCCCAAGCTGGCTTCTACTCACTGGGATACATCCCGCCTCAGCCTCCAGACTACTGGGATCACAAGTATGCACCACCACGCCCAGTAATATCAACAACTTTTGTTTCAGCCAGGTATGGTGGTACAGGCCTGAAATTTCAGAACTTTGGGAGGCTGAAGCAGGACTATCACAAGTTAAGATCTAGCCTGAGCAACTTTAATAAGTTTCAGAATTTAAAAAATTTTAAAAGGTTGAACATGTAGCTCAGCACAAAAACTGTGACTTTAATGCTCGGTATCCCAAAAACCAAAACAAAAACAATTTTGCTTTGCATCAGATCCTGTCAAGGGAGTAAAAAAGATAAGTTGCTGAGAGAATATTTGTAAATCACACAAGAGTCTAAAGGATTTGTGTCTAACATATATGAAGAACTCTTCAGGGCAACAGGGAGAACTCTGTGACAGAATGTTTGCTTATTAACACATGCAGAAAAAGGGAAGATTTCTTTCAACTGGAAAGCAAAACTCCAAACAAGACTATATAACAACATTGTCAGAAGACACAATAGACATTTTAGTAAAGTGGATTCTTGGATGGCAAGAACATGACAAAATGATAAGCATCACTAGTCTTCAGGAAAGTGCAAATTAAAGACAAAAGATTGCCCAACATATACATCATGATGAGTAATTCAGAAGATAGTGACAACACTAAACGTTAATGAGCATATGGAGAAACCAAATCACTTGTATGTTTCTGCTTGGAATGTTGAATTGTAAAGTTATTCTGGAAGATAATGCCACATTTTTTATAAAAGATAAATATGCAGCTATCCTATAAAGCAGTAACTACAGTTCTGAGACTTATCCCAGAGAACTGAAGACCTATGTTCACACAAATCTTGTACACAAATGTTTATAGCAATGCTATTTGTGGTAACCACAAACTAGAAACAACCAAGATGTCCTTCAGGGGGTGAGTGGGTAAACAGACTGTGTGAATAACACTCAGCAATAACAAGTAATAAATTATAATCCATACAATGATTAAGATAAATCAGCAGAAAGTTATGCTGAGTGTCTCGGTTATTCTTCTCTCATTGCTGGGACAAATACTCAACATTCAAAATGAAGGAAAGAAAGGTTTATTTAGCTCATAGTTACTGGAGGTTTCAATCCATACCTACCTGGTTCCAAGACATACTGGCATATGGCAGAGGGCAGCAGTTCATGGCAGCAGAAATCAGCAAGAGCAAAGGGAGAAGTAACAGCAACAATGGCAAGTCTGTCTCCCTTAAGTTACATTCAGGCTGTCTGCCCCAGGCTAGGTGTAGCACTCACACCCATAATCCCAGCAGCACAGCATACCCATAATCCCAGTGGATCATGAGTTACTCACAAACTCTAGAAGTGATGATTGCATGAGGCTTTGGGGATACAACTAGACACAAACAATAACACTAAGTGAAAAAAAAATCTAAAACATTATACATCATTTGAAAACTTAGACAACATCATTGAAATGATCAAGTTAGATAAATGCAGACTAGATTAGTGAAAGCAAAAGCAGCACCCTCAAATGTTTGCACAAAAGCAAAATTAACCTTAATGTCTCAAAAGTTTATTGATCAAGGATTGAAGGACAGAGGATGGTCAGAAAGTCAATGTAACATCAGACAAGAGATTTAAAAGGGTCTGAATCTGAAAAGAGAAGTAAGATAGAACTATGCTAGTAGTCATTCAATGACATTAGAAAGGAAGAAACAACAGGACCTGAACAAATGACAAACTGTTGAAGTTCAGTATTGAAAGCAATGGACAGAGTTAATGAAAAATAGAGAAACACTGCCTAAGGCTAGAAGAAGGATCTCAACCATGCATTAAGAAAGTGGAACCAAGTGTGTCAAAGTGAACAGGTCTCTTATAGGTATAGTAGGCTGCTCATGAAACAAGCAAAGATTTGTCATGATGAACTGAAAACTGGCCTGCAACTATATTCGGCAATGAACACAAAGTAGTTGCAGACTTTGAAGGAGTTCGTGTGTCAAGTGAGAGAAAAGGAAACGATGCCTGAGCTCTCTACATATGGAAAAGATACATCTTGAGAGTCAAGTAGTAAGATAGGAGTATTGACTTTAACATTGACAATGAGGGTCCAAGTTTTCATTCATTGACTGTGTGTGAAGCTACTGAAATGTGTCTACTTCGAGGTAATTGTAATAACCATGATGAAGAGGATGTTAACATGCAGAAAAACGGAGTGTGGTGAAAATGTATGATGAGCTTATTAAAGGACAAGAGCACTGAGCATTCATAGCAGAAACAGATAGAAGGTTAATTTATAAAATCAAAGGGAAATGTAAAAAAAAAAGTCATTATTAATGAGGCAGACACAGCTGGAGGAAGCATTTTTTTAAAGTCCTTAAACTGAATGCCTCCCCATCCCTAGAGAACGCATGTCCTCCTACTCAATTGCTTCTGATACTCGCTTGCAACTAAAAAAGAACACAAAATTATAGAATACATTGTGCAGAATTTCCTTCAGGCCATATGTGGCAAGCATGTGAAAAATGAATGTCTTATATAGGCTCCCATCTATTCCTTCCTCATTTCTATTCTCCCTTTCCTTTAAGGCAACAGCATTTCCTGTAATTTTTTAAAAGCCAGGATTTAAAGATAGCAATACATTATATATAAATATATGGTATATATAGTGTGATTTCAAAATTGAAAACTTTTGAGGTCTGAAAAATATGTCCCAAAGAAATGAAGTGCCTATTTTTATACAACAGTGGGATGTGACATTGCGCACAAGAACACCTTCAATAGAAATCAGTCATTCAAAATGAATTAGAGATGACAACCATGCTATTTGTATCCACTGTTAAATTCTGAAGCCTGTGTTTACAGCTATATGACTTGTTCCATCCATTTAATGGAATAACCTTTTTGGGAAAGGTCAATTTATTATCATACAAAAAGATGAGTAAACGTGTGAAGAATGTGTCACTACCTAAACAAAACTACTCTTAAATATATAATTAGATAAATAGCAATATTACATTATTGTGTCCAGAGGATAAATTATACTAAAATCTCTAGTATTTCCACTGAGTTCCAATTAGAATGGTATGCATAACTTTCTGATTTTCACAAACATTTCAGAAAATTCAAAGTATTTAATAACGAAAATTACTGTTAAAATAAAACAAAACATCCTAAAATCACAACTACTAAAAAAGTCTGTTCTTTTTCAGGCTAAATACTTTACTAAAAATTTGAGGCTCTGAACTCAGTTCAGAGAAATGCCATAAGGATGACTGAGGGGTCTAAAATTGGGAACAAACAAGAAGAAAGCAAAATATGTAAACAAAGGGAGACAAGTAAAGAACTTAAGTGATTGCAGAGAACTGAGTGGCTATGTTCTGATGTTTTCTATCGAAACCTACTGTTTTATAGTGCTTAGCAATAAGTATAGTAAGTTCTTTATAGTCTCTGAGTTTTCATGAAAGAAGGCAATAAGATTGTTTAAAAATTATGGAAATACAAAGAACCTTCTAAGGACTATGGAGCATATATATGTCCTTGTCAGACTTCTTTCACTTGTATAACAATTTTTCTAAAACATTCTCTTTCAAATATTAGATTGTAAGCCTTTATTCTAGATTCCCTAGAAACAGATGATCAGAAACAGTCCTTCAAAAAACGTTTGAGATCTCTTCATTTAGTTGACAATCAGCAGACTTAGATCGTTGTTGTCGCTTAACTGAGGTTAAATGAGAATTCACTGTACAGCCGGGACATCACAGGTTCCTACTGATGACTATAGTTCTAATACTTGTTCCCCTTTGCAATAGCCTGTACTTTTTAAAGTAGAAACCCTATGTTGCTCTGTACAGCTGACAGCGCGGAACCCTTTCTTCCAATTGCCGGAGACACCCTGATAGCGCTTCTTTCCTGAAGTGCGCCCATAGAGTAAGGCTTAGCTTCTGTTCAATCCTTGAGTCCCATTGTGTATTCACTTAGAGAATCCAAAAGTATGCCTCTTATTTAACTTCTAGTACAAAATGTCACTACTTATGAGCTATGTAATATAGCTATTCTGTAATCGATAATTTTATCGAATTTCACAGCGTGTGTGAATGTTATATTAACCATGATTCTCTTTTCATAAAATGACATTTTATTTATTTATTTATTTATTTATTGTATTTGAAAACTTGGTTTGTCCAGAACTCCAAAGAATGAGGTTAGGACCAAAACTTCACTGAAAATTAATTAATTAATTTGTATTTAGTACAGGGTCTACAGGGTCTCATTACCCAGATTGGACTCATAGTGATTCTACTGTTTTCAGTCTCCCAAGTGCTGGGATTACAGGCAAGTGCCACCATACCTAGTCTCAATTGCTGTCTCAGAGTACCCCAGGGGCAAGGCCAGCATGGCATGCTGGGGATTGAATCTAGGTCCCTGTATCTGCCTAAACAGGCACTTTAATCTACTGAGCTATCTGGCCAGCTCATGAAAATTTAAAGGTCACATTTTATAAAACACCACACACACACACACACACACACACACACATTCCAAGTTGACTGCCAAATTTCATTGCTGCTAGCTTCCCACAATATTCTAAAAGCCATCAGACAAACAGGCGTCAGCATGATTAATTCTGACGATTACTTAATTTTTTTCCTATGCACAGTGACCTCAGAAAGCTTTGAGTCTAGTTAACTAGGCTGGGCCTCTGCAGTGAGCTGAAGTATTTGTAAATAAATGATATCTTTTCTCCATTAAGATGTCTCCAACTTGACCTACAAGAGAGGACTGTACGGGTGATGTCCAGTGACTAACTTGCCTTTGCCTTTACTCACTGCTCAGAGAAACACACTATTTTTAAATCTTTGTATACCCAGGAGCTATTGCATAAAGTAACTTCTACTCAATTTAAACTTTCCTGTAAGGTTTCATTTCATGACATGAAAAGTGCTGTAAATAATCACAAGAAACAATAATTGAATTTTGGTTTACAAATTAAAAGATAGTTTCAAATAATTATCTCATTTTAATTTCATGAAAATCTTATGGCCTGTGTATTGTGTAATTCTGGAAACTAGGACGGAGGGAGTTAAGTTGTTCGCGTCTCACAGACAGGAAATGCTTAGCCAGATCTTCACCTCTGGATCCAGGCCCCTCGCCACCAAGACTGCATGCACGTGACTTGAATCCACACATAAACAGAGATGCTGATGTTACTTGTCACATGTAGCCAGTGACCCACAAAACACACAACAAAAGCAAAAATAGACAAGGGGATTGCATGAAACTAAAAAGCTTCTGCAAAACTGAGGAAATAACAAAATGAGACAACCTATGGGATGGGGGAAAATATTTGCAATGCATACACCCAATAAGGGAGAATTAATATGGAAAGTATGTAAGGAGCTCAAATAACTCAACGACAAGAAAGTAAATAACTTGATTTAAGAAATAGGACAAGGACCTAAACAGATATTTCTCAAAAGAAAACATAAAAGGTCAACAGGTGTATGAAAAGGTCCTCAATAAACATCAGGGAAATGCAAATGAGATATTACCTTACATCTTTAAAACTGACTTTTACCAGAAACAAGACAAAATGAAATATGTATGAGTAAGGGCAAAGAGAGCGCTGCTGGCAGAACAGTAAGTTAGTACGGCCGCTGTGAAACATGCTATATTGGAGAGATACATGCGCTCCCAAGTTCGTTGCAGCATTATTTATAAAACCTAAGCCATGGAATCTAAATCAGGGTCCCTGGATGGGTGGACAGATAAGGAAGACGCAAAACACAAACATCATGGACTCCCATGCAGCTTCTAAAATGAAAGAGAATTCTATTGTTACAGCATGGACAAAGTTGGAGGATATCATGTTTAGCTAAGTTAGCCAGTACCAGAAAGAGTAGGTATCTCTCTTTTATGGATGAATAATGCTCTATTGTGTAAAAATACCATGTCTTTATTATCCATTCCTCAGTTGATGGGCATTTGGGTTGTTTTTAAGATTTAACTATGATATATTGTATTGTTCTAAATGTGGGTGCACACAGGAAAGAATTATTCAGCTATAAAAAAGGTAGATTTGAGGCTTCTGTAGATAAATGGATGTAGCGAGGGACTATATTGGTAAGTGAAATATCACATCCACGTGTGCAAACATCATATTAGCTCGCTAGTCTGAGAACCACAAATAGTAATGAAAGCCTAAAAGGCACAACAGATACTGTGAAAGGGAAAGAAATTGTGGGAAGGAAAAACTGGGATGAGGAAAAAGACAAATGAAAGAGAAAATTATATAAGTATACATGCAGAATAGTTTGAATAATTGTATTGTTGATTTCTCCTGGTCTTTTGAAAGGAGCAGTTAATACTTAAATTTTTTTTGAACTTGTTGAAACCATCTTTCTCTGATTTTTTTCTCCTCTTCTGAATGTCTTATAATTTCTTTGTTATTGTTTTGTTTTTTTTCTTTAAGTGAACCTTACACATTTGTATCTGGTAGTCTGAACAAGTAATTTGAAGATAGCATCGTGGTTGAATTCCTATTAGTTTGTTTAGTGAAATCTTGTATGGTTTCTAATATTTTTTCTATCACTAATTTGTAGTCTTTAAAAACAGAAAAGTAGGTATTTCATATTTACTGAATATGTGGAATCCAAAACACTTGCACCTGTGATCAGCAACAGACCAAGAGTGGGGTCCTTGGACAGGAAAAGGGAATATGTTGTTAAGGCTTCATTCAGTTGCACGGAGGAATTAGTTCTACTGTACACCCTAACTATATGTAATACTAACATAGAGTTATTCAAATATTACTAAGAGAGAACTTAACTGTTTTCATCACAAAAATATTAAGCACATGAATTGATGGATATGATAATTAGCTCGACTGACTCATCCAGTCATGACAGTGTACACTGTAATTTTATAAAATTGTCTATTTGTTGATAGAATGATTAGTTAAGATACAATATAGAGTTCTGACACTAGGGAGACAGGGCGATATTTACACATGTGTGTCTGGTTTATTTCACTTATGAGTATAGCTTCAGTTTGCATCCACTTACCTGAGAAGGCTTAGAGTTTATTTTTCTTTATAGCTGAGTAATACTCCATTGTATAAAAACATCTTTTTCATTCATTTCTCAAGTGATGGGCATTTTGGTTGACTGGATAGATATACAGCTACTTTCTCTTAGTTCATTGAGAAGAAAGTTTTCTATTAATATTGTTTAGACAAGATATCATGCCTGTTGGGCTTGCCAGTTAGCTCAGCTGTTTTAGCACCTGCCTGGACAAACCCAGTCAGGCTTGCAGGACCATGGTTTGATTCCCAGCTCCACATCCCACACCACACCTGCCATTAAGGCAACCTGAGCCAGCCCCCTCTCCCCCAAAAAATCTTTCTCACCAGGAGGGCTGGCCAAATAGCTCAGCAGATTAAAGGGTTTTGATGCCCAGGCCTGCTGTGCAGGCCCCATCCCCAGGTGCACTGAGATGGCAGTTGAGACTGGGCGTGGTGGCACACGCCTGTAATCTCAGCACTTGGGAGACTATAAACAGGTGGATTACTGTGAGTCCAATCTAGTAGTGAGACCCTGAACGCTCTGTGAACGCTGATCTAAAATACAGAAAAATATAATAAAGATATCATGTCTGCATCTTGTCCTCTGAATAACTACTATGAAGACAACAATATGCCATGTATTAACTATTGTAACTGGCCTACTAACCTGTTTTGAAGAATGTCTCATTACTATTTTATCCTTTTTCTCATTAAAATTAATAAACTAAAATAAGACAAAAAGATGCACTATAGAGATTTCCCCCAAATTTCAACTTGCTTGGAGAGTACATCTGTGGTTAGTGATATTATTTGGAGCAAAGTTGTGTTTGCTCAATTCAAAGCAAAGTGACATAACGCACAATTAACTACAAAGCTCTATCTATAAACTGTGTGAAGGACAAAAATCTTGCTACTTATCACTTCTTTAAAAAGTGATCCTGAGTTTGATCCCTGGTACCAAAAAATAAACAGATAAACAATTTTTAAGTGAAATAAAACTTATATAACTAGCTTCATTAACCACCGCAGCAGCAGGATTACTGAGAGACCCAGATGACTGCAATCTCGTGGCTCTGGCATCACCTGGGGCCTTACCCTGCACTGAGGAGGCAAGAGGTGTAGAAATCGCAGGAGCACAACATTCTTGACCATACTTGTATTCGTGGTTCCATTGCTGAGGTTCTCTCACATAGCTTATCCAAGTGTAAAGAGAGCTGTAATCTCTGACTCAGCCGCTGCTTCCCTCCTAGTGTCTATCATACAGCAAGAAGTCCTGAACTTTAGTAGTCATCTGGCATTCCTTTATTTCTTTCTTTTTATTTTTTGTATTTTAGGGAAGGGTCTACAAGGTGTTCAGGGTCTCACTACTAGATTGGACTAGTAGTGATCTGCCTGTTTACAGCTTCCCAAGAGCTGGGATTACAGGTGCGCACCCCTGCACCCAGTCTCAGTTGCCTTCTAGTATGCCCTGGGAGCAGGACCGGCATGGCAGGCCCAAGGATCGAGCCCCTGGCCCCTGCATTTGCTTATAGGTGCTTTAATCTACTGAGCTATTTGGCTGGCCCTTATCTGGCATTTCTATGTGGAGATGGAAGACACCTTACCTGCCAGGCTTTTTTTTTTT
>NDGN011335414.1:0-13195 GCA_002564285.1 Tympanoctomys barrerae | reverse complement strand
GGCATATATATCAAACACATACAGAGAATTTTCTTGCCGTTATCCCTTCAACAATATGGTTCAACAGCTCTTTGTACTGCCCTATGCATTGTGTTCTGTATTGTAAGTAATCTAGGAACAATTCAAAATGCAAGGGAGCAGGTGCAAAGTAACATGAAAATTCTCTGCCATTTATATGAAGGGCTTAAGCATCCCTCCAATGGGAAGGCAGGGAGTCCTGAAAACATGGACACTGGGGGGAGGTGTGACTTGGTCACTTTTCACTCTTTGCTGGAACAAAACACCGGACACCCAAAATGAAGGAAGCAAAGGTTTATTTAGATCACAGTTAGTGGAGGTTTCAGTCCATACTCAGCTGGCTCCAAGGCAGAGCGGCACATGGCAGAGGGCCGCAGTTCACAGCCGCAGAATACAGCAGAGAGCACAGGCAGAAGCAGTCGCTGCGGCATCTAGCAAACCTCTCTTCCTTCCACGCTGACTGTGAAGACTGGAGCTGGAGGAAGTGGGACCCTTCCATGCTTCCTCAATCCCCTTTATATATCCTCTAAGTGCTGAGTCAGTCTAGGGAGGGCCCTCCACACCCTAGGGATGGGTTCCATGCCCCAGGGAGTGGAATCGCTGAGCTGACTTAGGTAAGCTTTTAACTTCTCAAGCTGACGCAATGTATCAACCGGTACAGGGTGCTAATATAATAGGACAATGTGGAGTGGATGAGGGAGCCGGAATTGATAGCCAGGAGGAGTAAGGCTCATGAAAATGGGTGACACATGTCAGGAAACATGGTGCTGTGCCAGGGAGGGAACAGTTAGGAAGTGGCACAAAGAGCAGTGGTGACAGAAACCTTACAGATTAATCTGGTTTTACCGACTCTGAAATTTCCAAGGAACCAGAGCCAGAATTGAGTCCGCACAGGAAGGCTGTACGATCAGAGTTCATGCTAGACCAGTTCAGCAGGGTTCAGGGGAAGGAGGACAGCGTGAGGCCAGATTTGGGACCATTCAAAGCCTCTGTAGAAAGTCAGTGGTCCAGGACAATGGTGTTGAAGTCATGGGGGGTTTGGTTCTGGGACCCTAAGCTCACACAGACAGGTATTTCAGGGATGCAGTCTCAGAAAAGGGAATGGGAAGGGCAATCTCCGTGAGGCTCTTTCTCTAAGTTTGTAGAGAACCATAGCAGCTTCTGTACATAGCCAGGGTCTCCCTGCCATATGTGGATTTGGAAAAAATTCATCCAAACTGCCCATGTCCAGACACTGAGCTTCCAGAAGGTCCCTCTCCTTCCTACCTGGCCTCTTGCTCCTCAGAATGATTGCCATTCCTCCTCAACAGCTTAGCTCCTGGAGTTTCTCTCAACAAGCATCCTGCAGCCTGGCCTCCTGCGTCTGGATGGCATGGGATGCTGACCGTAGGCTCTGGACACAAAGCCCAAGGCTGACTTCTTCTGCCACATGTCTTGAGCTTAGCAACTTAAGGCCTGTGTGTGTGTCATCCTCGGCCAGGCTGAGGCTCACCACTTCCTCTGGCTCTGTGGCCTCCCTGCCCTCAACCCAAGCACACATCAGAGTGACAGACATGCCTCCATGGTCTCAGGCAGGATGCTTCTGCCCACACACAGTCCTGGGGCTCAGCCTCAATCCCCAGTGGGTTCACCCAGGACTGCTCCCAGATACACACAGGACACTCCCATGGAAAAGAACTAGGGAAGCCCATGGGGAAGGCTTGTGGAGTAGCACTTGGGACGACCCTGATGCTGGCTGAACCTTCCTGAGCTTTAGTTTTCTTACCTAGACAGTGGGGGCTAGTGGTACAGTGAATATCTTGTCTTCACTATCCTTGTGCTTGGCACTAGGTGGCCACTTTATAACTATAAAATGAGTTTATTTCATACAAGTTAATTTCAACATCAACAGGGAATTGAGTCCTCCACTTTCCACAGGGGAAATCTCAGGTTTAGTCATGTCAAAGGATTTGCCCCCCAACATAGTGTTTTCAATGAACTGAGCCAGGATTGCATGGATTTTACTTTGAAACCTTTGTTATTAAACCCCTGGGCCCAATACTGGATCAGTCCCTAATCAGAGGGATACACACACACACACACACACACACACACACACACACCTTGGCTTCTCTTTAAAGTGGAAGGCCTCCTTGTGGCTCTAGCCCTCACTGTGTCTTTCCAACTCAAAGCATTTGGCTTGGAAGATACATTCTAGCCTCATGAGAGCTCAAAATTCCTTTCTTGCTTGGTTCCCCTTCAAGTTTCCTGCAAATAGCTTTGCAGATCCACACCGTGCAGTTTGGATGAAAGGCAGGGGTTGGGGGAGGAGAATGTCCAGCCCCCTCACCACTTCTGGGAGGTCTGTAAGTTATGCCATAGCATTGTCCAGTATGTGACTTTTTAGAATTTATGTTACTAATATGTAACTTTTCAGGTGTATATATGTACAGAAACTTAAAAGTCTTAAAAGTGCAGCCATCCTTTCTATATTCTGTTTTTCTTGGTCTCAATTTCAATTCAGTAAAATTCAGGTGTAAGGCCCTCTGCTGCCACACATGCAGAGATGAGAGGAATGAAAAACATCTCTGCATTTAGGAAAGAGACAGAACTGTGCTGGGGAGGTGTGGGCGCCCACCTGGGAGTAGGTGCACACGGGGAGTGTGCACACGGGGGAGTGTGCACACGGGGAGTGTGTATACAGAAAGTCAAGGGGACCCATCTTGCATAGGAACTCCAGACTCAGCCCAAGGAAGTGACCCCCATGGCCTCGTGCGTGCGCCCTAGGAAGTGACCCCATGGCCTTGTGTGTGTGGCCAAATGCTGCGGTCTATGAACAGTAGTTCATCTACATAACTTGTTTGCCTGCAGTGTCTGACCCTCTCCGATGTCACAGCTGGAGAAAACCCACAGGGCTCTAGTCCCAGCTGTGCAGGTAGAGCGCTATGAGCTCTTGAAGATGGCTCAGCAGGACTTCTCGGCTGTCAAGCCACCTGGCAGGTAAGAGAGGAGATTCTAGAAAGAACTCTGTGTCGGACACAGACACTAGTCTTGGATCCGCCTGGGTCGCTCCTTGCTTTCACAGCTCTCTCCCAGGTTTCCTGGAGCCCCCCCCCCATTCCATAGTTGCCCAGTAGCACCCTCCGCTCACAGTAGGGGCCCTGCTGCAGACCCTATCCCACCTCAGGCCAACAGGAAGCCAGCCCAGCCCTGCACCACAGTGTGGGGGGTCCTTTACCATCTGGGCTCACCGCACAGGCACCCGCCAAATCCATTCAGAACTGTATTCCTGAGGTCCCGGCTGCATGGATGTGTGACCAACTCAGCACTCTGGGGTCTTTCCTCCCCCAGGGTCTCACCTAATCTGGGCAGACAAAGAGCAGGATCAGAGCTTAAAAGTAAAGAAATGAAAGAACAGAGTAAGCCTGTTAGAGTACACTAGACACTAAAGAACTGGCACCACAAATATAAGCCATGGCAACTACTGGTAGGAGCGCTATTTTCATCTGCCCACATAGAGAACTGTTTTTTGTCAACATGAAGTAATTTTATGGAAATAAACAATATAACTTAAGAAAATTAGTCAAACAGCTTTAGAATGCAACAAAATTAATTTCTCATTGAAAATATGACAAGATCAACCATATATCACCTGAGAAATAACCTAATAGCACTTGAGTGTATTTTCTTTCAGTGTCTGTCTCTGTCTGTCTCTCTCTTTGAAATGATAATGTAAATGGGAACAAATTTCATGCTATTTGCTACCCTGTGGTTTTTAGTTAACATTTTATCATGAATACTACGTTGCACATTAACATCTGCTCTCTGATTCCAGTGTTCCCTGTTCCAGCCCTTCGACCTTGAACCATTCATTAGACCTTGCTAACCCCCTTAATTTTCTTCTTTAAAATATCCACAATCTTACTGAGCAAAGGCTGCTGGTATTCACTGATATTAGTTTCCCCCTGTTGGCAGACATACTGTTCAACTCTGTTTCCCAGCCTCCTTTGCAGCTCAAAGAGACCATGTGACTATTCTGGCCAATGGGACACCAGAGGAAGAGATGTATGCTGCTAGTGAGACTGGCTCACAAAATCTCCCACAAAGGGTTCTTCTTTCTCTCTTCCTAATCTCCAGGCCACCCAGGCTGACTAGATGAGCAAAGAAGCCATTTGCTAAACTGGATAAGATGTGTTTGTGGGATTTCAGGGAAGACCACTGTGGACTGTGGGAAGTAGTACAGGAGGTATGGAGTGGAAGCTGCAAGATGGATATGGAGGGAACTGGGAGAAGATGAGGCAGCCAACCCATCCATCCACCACCCAGGAGGCAGGAAGAGCAATGAGGGACTACCTAGGCCTATACAGTTACCGGAAGTGCGGGAAGTGCAGTAGGGGGTGAGGGTCAGGGGAACGTTTAGCCTCCAGAATCCCCTGACCCTGCAGCTCCTCAGCCTGTTCCCAGTTTCCTCCCAGGTCCTGTAATCCTGCACAGTAAGTGTATCTCGAAGCAGAATCACTTTCTCCATTTTGACCCAACCATCTCCACCCAGTCACCTCTGCCTCTCACATGGGCCAGTGCCTCCTCCACTCCCCACACACGTGCTCACCAATTGAAGTGTCCAGTGTGGAGGACCACCCTGGTGACTCTCCTTGAAAGAAGAGCAGTTGTTTCCATTTTGGCTGTGCCTGATCCTATTTCCATATATTGATAGGTACAGAGCTGGCTAGGACTTTTCCTTATCCCTTCAATTGGCTTTGAACAATGCATATTGGTCTAGCTGAGAAGCTGGTGGTAGTCTTTGAAGATGGCATTCACGCAGTGGGTCTGCAGGCAATCTTAAAGACTGTTGAGATGAGGTTTCCAAATTATGGCCCAAATGGAAATCCCTAGTCAGGTCCAACAAAGATCTCTCTGACCGCAGGACCAGTCATCTCTCTCCAATGCTTGGCAGCCATTGCACAACCCTTGATTGTACCGTGATGAGGCAAAGCTCACTGCCTTGGGCAGCAGTCCCGCCCTTGACCTTGCACAGTCCTGCCGCTGCTCCTCCCAGAATTCCCTTTTCCACCCACCACATCCCTGCTGATGATGCTCCTGGACTCATCCCAGCCCCCCTTTCCTTTAGAAAGAGGCAAATTCAGATTGCACCCAGTGCTAATTCCCTGTGTAGTCCAGGGCGAGTGACTTAATGTCCTTGGGTTAGGCTCCTCCTCTGGGGAGGGCCCCCTGCCCCACCTGCATGCTGTCCAGTCATCAACTTCCTCCTGCATCTTGGCCAGAAAGCCCCCTCTTGCCGCCAGGACTTCCTTCCCCCGGGCGCCAGAGTGCACTCCTTACCAGCCCAGCCCATTAACTTCTAAGCCACCAGGTCGCCCTACACCAGTCACATCCAGCTATAGGGGAAAGTGGGACTGCACATGCACATGTGACATGGGGCTCTTCACCCTCTTTCCATTCCTGCAACTGCCAAAGCAGGCGTGACTCCTCTGTGAGTAAACCGCACATACACACACACTGTTCCTATATTTCCTTCAGGTTTCTTGTCTGTTTGTTTGATGTACCAGAAGCTACTTGGACAGCATAGGTTCAAGGACATTTTAATAGATATTCTTGCTTTCTATTCCTTACCCTTTGCAAATGGAAATAGGAGTAGGAGATGGAGAGGGGGAGGGAAGTTAAAAAGAATCAGGGTGTGTTGCATCCATGGACCATGTAATCACCGTGTACTGCAAACATGGACTAATAAAAAGAAAAATTAACAAAACAACCAAACTGACTTCTCATGTAGCCACCAGCCAAGTTAGAAACAACATCCATAACAGATTTGAAGCCCCCAAGTGCCCTTCCTGGATCCATGGCCACATTCCGTCTTCGTATGGTACTCTAAAGGGCCCAACAAGTCTTCCTGTCCTTCAGCCACACCATCACCACTTGTATTAAAGTCTTGGTGAAATCACATGCTGTGGAGGGAGGGCCACCCAAAGGCCACTTGAGGGGTCTGCTTTTAATGGAAGATGTAGCTTGAGTGCTGGGTGGGCACTGCAAGTGTCCGCTAGTGGCTGCCCCTGGGAAGGCCGGTCCCAAAGGGCGCTTCCTGCCCCTGGTGTGGACTCTTTCCTTTGTACCTTGTGTTTCGCTAGCCACGTGACAGAGGGCAGCATGATGTTGGAGCTCCCGGCAGCAGGCTGTTTGGAGCCCTCCTTCCCCCATCTCAGCCATCATCACCAGCAGCATGAATTCCTCCTCCAAGTAGGTTATTGTCCAAGAAACTCTTGGGCCTTCAATACAAAAGATGAAGTCTTTTGAGATTGGCCTGCAGCTTCCACCTTGAGACATGCCCAGCACCCCATCCTGACAAAGAAGGCCAGGGTGACATTGAAGTCAAAGCAGTAGTTTCCTTTGGTGTCCAGAGTGACCAAGGTTCAATGCCCACCAGAACAGATTTCCTTGATGTCTTAGGGGTAGGCGTGCAGCTGGGCATGGGTGGCCCGATGCCCGGGTAGAGCACACTCCCCAGGCTGTCAGGAATGAGTGCTGCTTTGTGATCTAGAACTTCCCTTCAGGGAGGGATCCTTCCATCCTTTTCTCCTCCTAATTGAGACCCTGGACATTTGGTCATCCAATCCAACCACACAATGACACCAATGAGCAATGGAGTAAGAAACAATAGCAACTTGGATCCCTGAGGGACTTCCAGGAAGACAGCTGTCCTGACTACATAGCTGGCTCTGTACAGATGGATGGAGCATGAGGACAGGTACCCATCCTGAGTCACTTAAGAGGAAAAAATCCCATGATATGGTCCAGAAAAGCCTCCTGGCCTACAGCTTTCAGCCCCACTTCCCATCATGTGCTGCGGTATGACTGTGACCTTTACATAAAGACGCTGTCGCCCTACAAGACTGATTAGCAATAAGCACAAGAGTGCTGAATGGAGCAAGACTTTTCTCTGTTCTGCTAGTAAAGATCGGAGATAAGAGGTGATGACAGGCAGGAAGGTAGAGTGAAGGGAGGGACAGAGACAAATCCATGAGGCTGAATTTATTCTATTCTGATGAGGGTCAAGAGTGGCGGGGGTTGGTGCTTCTTCAGGAGATACCAGAGATGAACCCATGAGAACCAGGGAGGGGAAAACAAGAAGCAAAATAATACATAGAAAAAGGGGGATCTAGAGGGTGGGGACAGACACGCAGAGAGAAACAGACGAACAGAGATGGAAACCAAGACAGATACAGGACAGAGACAGATAAAGAGACACAGACACAGAATCAGAGAAAGACAGAAGCAGAGGAGACAGAGAGACAGACAGGATGGAGAGCGCCAGAGAGACAACAGAAGTGGGAGAACAGCCAGGCTGCCGGTCGGATCACATTTCACCCATCAAAGCTTAGGCTTTCTGTCTCCTCCGGAGTTGGAGTCCATCTTCTCTGGGATGAAAACCCACAGCCCTTCCGATGGCATCATGTTTCTCCAGCTCCCTGGCCACGTGGGGAAGGTCATGCCTGAGTCAGAGGAGGCTCGATCATCCCAGCCCTGGCTTCTGCTGAGCACAGCTGGGGCCCTGTCCTCCCCATGTGACATTGGTTCCACCAGGACAGTACTTGAATTTGGCAGGATGCTTCCTGGTCTACCTGATCTTCACAGTTGTTTGATAGGACCTGAGCAAAGAGGGGAGACGAAGGCTGGACACAGGGATGTGGTGTGATTCAGGAGGTAGAATCAAGAGAAGACGGCCTCCAGGCTCCCCTCCAAGGCCCGACTCCTGGGACGTGCCGTCTGCAATGTGGTGTCTGTCACTGGCTGCAGAGAAGATGGTGGCATCAACTGCAGCACGGATGGCCAGGGCTCTTGTGCTGGTGCTGGGGTGGGACCCATGGCAGGCCTGCTTAGAGGTCAGGGTAGGGCCCAATGGGCAGACCCCTCCAGGAGCTATCACCCCCCACCTCACTGGGCCAGCCTTCCCAAGCCACAGGAGTGCTTGTGTGCCTGTCACCCTCCTCCTGACTCCCCACTCCCTGGGTGATCATGTTGATCTCCCTACCTTTTCCAGCTGCCAGAGGCCACCTGTGTTCCTCGGCTTGTGGCCTCTTCCCCTGTCACCAAAGCCAGCATCCTCCCTGCATGCATGATGCACACTAACTCTCCACTCCCCCTCCACACCAGAGCACCCTTGATAACCCAGACAATCCATCTGAGACAAATTAGCCACCCTGGCTCCATACGCAGCCTTCAGAGCCCCGTGCTGTGTCACGTAGCATAGAATGTGACATCCTAGTGTGGGAGGGGTTATTCTGCCAGTCATGGTAGCCCTGCAAGGGTTTGGCCTCCTGGAAGACCCGGAGCTATGGGTCACCTCAAACCACACAACCAGCAGCAGATACGGATCTGGGAGAGGTAGGAAGGAACTCACCAGACAGCCTCCTAATGGATTTCTGGGAACTAAAAAGGGATTTCCTGATCCTTTCGCTGGAGGATGATCTGGTCCATGGGTTGGTTACTGGTCAGCTCAGAAGGGCACCAGGGGTGATGGGAACCACCTGGCCACGCCAGGCTGCAGGCTTGGGAATCTGAGGGGGACTTTCAGAAAAGCCAGCCAGTAGCTGTCCACAGAGATGGGCTGAAGAGTTTGGGGAGAAAAGAACAGCTCAGGGGCCACGAAGAAGAGGGGAGGTGGGGAGACAGAAGCAGGAAGAGGCGCATATCAGGGTGGTCGAGTGCCAAGTCTCCATCGCCCTGGGAGGAGAAGAGCGGAGTGCACAGAGCTGCCGAGCCTCTGGATGGGGACAGCCACACAGCCCCCTCAGCCCCACCCTCCTGCAGGGGAGGCTTTGGCCTGCTCTGTGCCCACCTCGGGCAGCCCCAGGGCAGGAGAGCGGGGCACTTCACTGCAGAGCCCTCATGGTGTGGGACATGTCCTCCCTCCCACCTGTGGCAGACATTTCTGAGGCACATGGACTCTTTGGATAACCCGTTTGGCTGCAGACCACCCTAGAAGTGGCCAGGTCACCACGTGCCCATTTGCATGTCTCTTTCAGCTTTTTCCCCCATTTCTCTGGGTCACCCCCACATAAACACCTGGCCCAGGGACCCTGGCCTCAGCCCCTCTGTGCTGGTGACCCCGATCGGGTCCCTTCTGTGAGTCGCTTCATGTCATGGGTCCTGGAGCCCTAAGTAGCCATGCTGGCACCATCACTCATCTCTACAGGGTGGCATGAACGTGTCACAGAGAAGAGTGGCAAGGGAAGCCACTGGCTGCAGAGCCCAGGCCCTGAAAACTGCTCTTAAGAGATGAAGGGGTCACTGGCTGCCACCCTGGCCCTGTGTGACCTCGGCTTCCCATTGGCAAGCCCATCCCTTGTCCCACCTCTAGGCAAATGCTGACAGCCTGCTTCCTCCCAAGACTTAGGGTAACCCTACAGAGCCTAGGGCCAGAGGTTAAGAAACTGAGCCCCCCAAACTGCAGGTTCAGCAGCCCCTGGCTGGGAAACCTCCCCTGGCCTGTGATTCTGTGTGGCATTACCGTCTGCCTCAGCATCTCCTGCACGTTCGTGAGCCAGTCCCTCGGGCTGTCTTCTGGAGGTATCTTACCTGCCCCCTTCCCTGAGCTCAGAGGCCAGGGTCTGGCTCCCAGTGCGCAGAAAGAGGGCCATCAAGAGCTAGCTTGGGCTCTGACACACAGGACCAGACTTCAAAAGCCAACCTCTAGTTCTTGGTTGTAGGGCCTGGTGGGGTCCCTGTATTTTTTTGAACCTCAGTTTTCCCACACACAAAATAGGACAGGTCACAAAATGTTCACAGACATGTTCTGAGTATTAAATGAAATTACAACACAAAGTTACAGGCAGCCCTTGGCCGAATTCTCCCCAAAAGGCCATGCTGGACAGTAGCAAATGATCCTGTGTGGTTACTGGTAAGGAGGGGGAGGAGAGCTTCCAGCTGACTCAGAGCGATGCCTCCACGGGGAGCCCCCCCCCCCAGCCAGGCAGAAGCCTCCCAGAGCAGGTACAGCGCCCTGGAGCGCCACACGAATCCTTGCTCCTCAAGCTATACACAGTGAGAGGCCTTGGCCGGCCGGATGCTGTCCCTGGAAAGTCAATGAGAATTCAATTAAATGAGCATAATGCTGAGCGAGTGTGGTGGGACCGCAGAGTGACCCTGGCAGCACGCACGAAAGGAACAGCATCCGTCCGCCGCTGTGGCTGACCTGGCCTTTGCCTGCAGCGTTGGTGCACCAACTCAGGAACACTGCTGTCCCCAGGGACGCTGGAAGGCCGCCTGGAAGCTTCCCACTGTTCGCTTCAGGGGGCACTTAGCTGGGGCCCGGGGCGTGAGGCAGGAAGCGCCCGAGCACTGCGCCTGTCCCAGCGCAATGCGGCCCAGTCAGGGGCCTCTCCCTATTTGTGTTTCTGAAGGCAGAGCCTTGGGGGGACGCAGAGCCCAGGCCATCCACCCCTGGCCCACGGCGTGTTATGGCTTGTGTCTGCATGTCCCACCAAAGCCTCACTCAGACATGGCATTGTTCCAGAGCTGGCTGAATCTAGAGTATAAAACACGGGGATCGGGCATCATGGGAGCTGGGATTACGGCTGGGTGATGGCGGGGTCGGTCCACTGACTGGGCTGATGTCACCGGAATCCCAGTAGCCTGGAGAAGATCAAAGGGGCAGAAAGAGGCCGGCTGTCCCCTGGCGCTTTTCCACCTTCTCTCCACCATGACTGTACCCTGTGCTGTGCCACCCTGCTTGGGAACCAGCAGATAACGGACTGAAAGCTCTGCAACCGTGAGCTCAGCAGTCCTTTCCTCGTTACCTCGGGTGTAGGGTGTTTCAACTCAGCAACAAGAGGAAAGTCCTTACGACAGCGTGGTCCTGCAGGAGGGAGGAGTGCCAGCACCCTGAGTTCGGCCACTGTGAAGCCACTGGGCAAGAGAGAGGCCACCCCAAGTGCAACTGGCCACCTGCAAGGTCCCAGGGGCACAGAAGCTGGGTCTGCAGCTTCTGAGCAAGGTGCGGGGGCACATGCCTGGAGACCCCAGAACACCCAGCTAACCAACACACCTCTGCACTCAGAGCAGAGAACTGACAGCACGTGAAGCACTTTCACAAGGCCTCATGACTCAGGCCTTGGCTTCTGAGCTGGAGATTGACCCCTTTGTCACTGTAAGAGGGTTGGGCAGCGGCAAGAAGGAAGAGCCCACACCTCCTGCTATGCCCCAAGCACATCCGGCCGGGACCCTTCCGCAAGAGGGTAGGCCTGACACTGGGGGGTTCCCTTTTGGAACTGGAGCCCTCCCTACACAGGGCAAGAGAAGAGAAGGAGGAGGGTGGGATCTACACGCGTATGTCTGTGTGTGATGGATGAGCTGGTGTGTTGTGTGTGCCTCTGTGTGCTGTGTGTGTAGTGTGTATGCTTGTGCTGCACGCACTGATGTAGTGTATGTTGGCGTGTGTGTGCTTATGTGCTGTGTGTGGTGTGCTGGTGTGGCATGTGTGTGTGCTTGGCGCATGTGTTGTGTGTGTGGTGTATGTGTGGAGCATATGCTTATGTGGCACGTGTGTGTGTGTACATGCTGGTGTGTGTGTGCGTGTGTGTGCACATGCACATGCACATGTGTTATGAAGTACCTTAGATGCATGGTCCACAGACTTCCTTAGGAGAGGTGGCACTTGGGCCTGGGTGGCAGGAGAGGCTGGCTGTGGGCCATTGGGCAGCACAGCTGATCACACCAAGCTTGAAGGCCTCATGGCTCTGGCACGGCTCTAGGGACTCCTTATGAAAGCCTCTCCCTCCCCAGGGGCACAGAGGGGTGCCCACAGGCGAGAGCCATCCCCAAGGCAGATCAGTAGCAGTGTGGGGGCCCAGACACCCCAGGGAAATGCCACCCTCAGCCTTTCCCAGTGAAGTCGCTGTGCTTTGGCAGTTCCGCTCTGGCTGGCTCCCTTTGGAGCTCCCTCTGAGCACAAGAGGCCAGCAGGTTTCCTACACACAGCCGCAGCAGCCTGTGCTGCTGGACCCGGGCGCTCAGGCCATCTGAGGGAGCGCAGAGCAAAGCCAGGCCTGACCATGGCCTGATGCCGGTTGGCTGGCAGCGTCCCCACCCACAATGTGTGTTCCCCATCCGCCACGCCTCCAGGAAGCCATGGGAGGGAAGATGCCGTGATAATCCAGGCACAGCAGGGCAAGCAGATAGCCGGGTGGGGCAGCAGGGCCCAGTGCTGGCCCTGAGGCCAGGGTCTCCAGAGAGAGGAGAGGGTGGGGACAGGTGGAGGGAGGAGCAGGCAGGGCGGAGGCCGGGGACTGACAGGGTGAATGCTGAACTGGGGTGGGGGCTCTGAGTGCTAACTACTGACTCCCCGTGTAGATCGTTAAGGGGACCCTTTCCCACGGCTGCTCTCAGTTGAGTCGCCTCAGCGCCCACGCCTGGAGCCCTGCCTCTCTGTCTTATGGGCTGAATTGTGCTCCCCAGTGCCTAGCCCCAAAATCGATGAACATGAGCTGATTTGGAGATAGAGTCTTTGCAGACTGTTTCCTTAAAATGAGCTCGTTAGGAGGGCCCTGACCCAATAGGGCTGCGTCCTTATAAAAGGGGAATACTGGATACAGATGCACATGCGGGCAGAGCACTGTGGGCAAACAAGCTCTCCGCTCCAAGCCCAAGCGCTGCCAGATGGAAAAGGCCTGGAGGAGGCCCTTCCCCGGGTCCTCGGGGGGGAGGGGGCACACGGCCCTGCACACCCCTCGGCTCATACCTCTGCCTCCAGCACCGTGAGGCCATGCATCTCTGTAGCATGAACCTCTCAACTTATGGCACTTTGCTTGGCCAACTCCAGTAAACTCACACTCTCCCCATCATCCAACCAGGAAAGGGACAACCCCAGGGGGTCCCTAAAATGCTGCTCTCTCCAACATAGCATAGGAAGGAATTACTAGCATGCTCCACCACACTCAGCTTCCCGCTCGGCTTTAGTGTAAATGGACAGCCAGGCTGGTGGACGTTGGAGAAAAGTCATGAACTGAAAACCAGGGTAAGAGGGAAACAGGCCAAAGGTGAGAAGCACAGAAAACAGAAGAACTTATTAAAATTATAATTAATAGCCTACAGGATAAAATGTGGCATTGAGCAGGAACACCACGCTTATAAAAAAGAATGTGAACAAGCAGCGCTCTTTTAACACTAAAAGTGTCATGACAAAGAT
>NDGN011335401.1:0-12059 GCA_002564285.1 Tympanoctomys barrerae | reverse complement strand
AAAAAAAAAAAAAAAAAATTTTTGTGTATAATCAGCTTGAGTTTTAAGTTGAGAGTTGTATATCCTTTGAAATCTTAATTTCTTTCTCTTATTGCTCACAAAAGCATAAACGTATTTCCTCAAAACATCAAAAGATGTAATGCTTTTTATTCTTGATTAGTAAGTTTTAAATCTTAATATTTTTATGTTTTTAGAAAGGGGAAATGATTCACTAACTTTGGGTACTATCCTATCATTTATTGTTACTAAATGACAATGTTACTAAATGTATTGTTACTAATTGTTCTCACATATGCATATGTTTGTCAGTTTTCCTTTCTCATTTTTTTTTTTTAACCTTTGACTAGCTGCCTTACTGATGTCACAAGGAATGTTTTTCTAAGTCAGAAGTGAGTAGAAATTTTCTGTAATGTCAGGAAGATATTCCAGTTTATTTTGTTTTTGGTGGTACTGGAATTGAACCCAGTGTCTTTACCCATTGTCTACCTCTTTAGCCTTCCTTTAATAATTTTTCAATTTTGAGATATTGTCTTGTTAAGTTGTCCAAGCTGGGTTTGAGCTTACAATTCTCATTTGGCAGGTGTTTTAATTTTAAAAATTTGATTCTTTTTAGTGGTAGGAATGAAGAGTTGTCGGGATGATAATGCAAATTGAAATAAACAAATAATCTCATAACAATAACTTCAGGAGCTTATATTTTTCTTTTAACCAGAGAAGAGCAAAAAAAAAAAAAACCTTCAAGTGGGTATGAAAACTTGTGCTTAATATAAATAATGCCATCTTTGTGTTTGTGCAGAATTCTGTGCTGGGCACTAAGTAAAGTATTTGTTGAGTAAAGTAGTACTACCTTTATTAGAGATTTTGCCAGGTCACCTCAAGTCCATTAATTGTAACTGAATAATCTTAGTGGATCATCCATGGGAGTGTTGTATGGAGAGGTTGATAGAAGAGGCAGCAAGGCAGTGTAGTGTATCATACTGGAAAAGCTTGAAATTTGGATTTAGACAGTTTGAATTTTGATTATATCCATCATCTTTGTGAACTAATATAAAGTAACATTTCTTGTTTCAGGTTAGTTTCTTTGTAAAAAGGATTTTTGTGTCCACTTCACTAGATTTTGGAAGATTAAAATGAAATAATTTATAGTCCCTAGCATATACTTGGTGAATAGTTGTTTTTGTCCTTCTAGACATTTTATTTTTCCTTTTTACTTGTTTCTCTTGTATGCTACATTGTACACTAGGCTAGTAATTTCTAGCTGTAAATTAATGTTCCAGCACTGTTGCCAGTTATTAAAGGAGTGTTATCAATTACTTTCATTATGATTATGATAATCACGTTCACAAGGAATCGTGTGTTAAATACTGAGATGAGGGCCTCATATTCATTGTCTTATTTAACCTCTAAACTTCCTGAGATAGAAACTGGTATTGTAAACGTTTTCAAATGAGAAAGTAGGAGTTTAAATTTATTTGAACTTGCATAGACCTTAGTAGAGTTTGAAGCTTTAATCCTAGTCTAACTAAAGCACCTGCTCATGTATAGCACCCTCTAGATTTCATACCCTGTCTCCAGAATTCAGTTATTTTGGGGATAAAAAATAACTAATGTGTATTAAGTATTTATGTTCTAGGATTCTGCAAGATGTTTTACATATATATCTTTCATATATTCTGCACAATAATATTATGAGAAAATACTGTTAACTTCACTTATCAGGAAAAAATAAGGTAGAAAAATAATAATGTCTGCCTCATTTATTGCTGGTGAGAATGCAAAATGGCATAGCTACTATATTTTGGAAGACAGTTTGTGTCTTACAAAACTAAACATACTGTGGTCTAGCAATCGCACACCTTAGTTTTTACTCAAAAGATGTGAAAACGTTCACACAAAAACCTGCACATAGAGATTTATAGCAGCTTTATTTATAATTGTTAACACTTGGAAGTTGCCAGTATGTTCTTCAGCAGATAGGTGGATAAACTGTGGTATATCTAGGCAGTACTAAAAACAAATGAACTATGTAGCCTTGAAAAAACATAGAGTAACCTTAAACATATATCACGAAGTGAAAGAAGCCAGTCTGAAAAGGCTACAGTACTGTATGATTCCAATTCTAGGACGCTAAGGAAAACACAAAGCTATAGCAATGATAAAAAAGATCAGTAGTTGCTAGTGATGGTGGCACAAGGATTTATGAGTAGTCAGATCACAGATTTTTCAGGCTGTACCACTACTCTGATACTGCAGTCATGGATCCATTTTATTATGAATTTGTCCAGGCATACAGAGGGTGCAACACCAAGAGTGAACCCTAATAGAGATTATTGAACTCTGGGTGGTAAAGGTATGTCAGTTTATGTATCACTACTGGGGGAGTATTGATAGGGAGGGAGATTATGTGTATATAGAAACTTGGGCATATGGAAAATCTCTATACTTTCCTGTCAGTTTTGCTGTAATCTAAAAAAGTTACATTGCTAAGAAGTGGTGGAACTAGGGTTTCAACTCTAGCCAGTCACTCAAGAACATCAGGGGTGGTAGTGATACAGCAGTGTTAAAAACACAGGCTGAGTCACAGAATTTGAACATTGAATGATTTTTCAGTTTTGCTTTTTATTTAGGGTTTTATAGAGAACTGGGAGGACTCTTTTTTTGCACTGGGAATCAAACTTAGGACCTTGCACTTGCAAGGCAAGCACTTATGCTGGAAGAACTCTTAAGATCAAAAAGAATTTATTTTCAAAAAACAACTTTAGTCCTTTTCTGTATTATGATTATTAAAATGTTAATGATTATTGTTTTACTTTGCTATGTAGCATGATTTTTAGGCATTGAAGGTACCACATTTTTTTCTAAAATATAGCTCAGATGTAAGAATGGTGGCACATGCCTATAATGCCCAGGCATACAAGAAGCTGGGGCAGGAGGATCACAAGTTTCAGGCTAGCCTGAATAGCTTGTCCCAAAATAAAAATAGACTAGGAGTGTAGCTCTTTGCTCTGTAATTCAGTCCCCACTACCAAAAAAGAAAAGAATGATGTTGTGAATTTAAATTTGTTAATTTGGGAACTAATTTTTTATAACAATGAAAACTTTCCAATAGTGTGATATTAAATATATTATGCTGTGTGGTAATTGCTAACATTAGCATATGTGAGGATTTTTCTGATAATGTCATCTATTAATTAATAGTTATAATGATCTTTTTAAAGATAACTAGCAATTTGTTTTTCAAATCAATGTTTGTGTCTTTCTCTGTACAATCATGTATTTATTTTGAATCTCACAGCTTGATAAGTGAAAGCCTTCTTAATAATAGGTGTGTGAAAAACTTTTCTAAAGAACTGATGTCATGGTGGGGATATACCACCAGGGTGGTAGAGAGCTTATAAAGCATGTGCAGTGTCCTACTTTCCATGCCCAGGACCTCAGCGGCAGCAACAGCAACAACAGAAATTAATGTCAATGAATTTTAGCTTTTGCAATATGAGGAAATACTCAACATGTGACTTCCTGAGTATATTCCCTGTTGGAAAACTGAAACACTAGTAAGAATGTTAAGATTGTGAGGCTTTTAGACATTGATTTTTAAATAACATCTTAAATTCAAGGCCAGGCAGTTAGTATCTTTCTTGTGAAGCAATAACCAACTTTATGTAATAACCTTCAACAATTTGTGATTAGTCCATTCTCAGTTGTCACCATAATTCAAGAATAAATATTGTTTGTTCATGGAAATTCATCTTAAAATGAATAGTTTCAAATTTCTGTACAAACAAATGCAAGTTTTTGCAGCTTGGGAAGTCAACATGTGAAAAGCAGGAATGAGGATGGAGATAGATGGAAACATCATGTGTGAGATTATAATTCATGTGTCTTTCTCATTTTCTTCTTCATGTTTTTGTGTAGTCTTTTTTTTTTTTTTTAAATGGGCTATGGTCAACTAATTGAACGCTTTTCATGTAAGTGAGTTTTGCAATAAAACCTGAATTGGCCATGTTAGAATACCACTGATATGCTAATAGTATTGTAGAAAATGTGTTAAAATCTAGGCAGTTCCTTCTTGGTGTTAATGTCAGTGGCAGATCTGGGTCACAATTCATTGCCTGCATACCAAATACCTCTGTTGAAGCTTAAATGAGATCTAGTCAGATATATTTTCTCTCCCTTTTTCCTGTGAAATTACTAAAACATAATTAGATGATTATTTTTAAGTCAGTCTAACCTTAGTATTTAATAGCATTTATTTGCTTCAAGGAATTGCCTAGATTATTGGTTTGGTACTGTGGTCTCAGTTTAATTATAAGTAATATTTGCAAATAAAAGGTTTTCTTTTTTTCATAGTTTTTGCCTTTTTTTTTTGAGACAGGGTCTCATTGTGTAACCCGGGCTGGCCTCAGATGCACAGTGATACTTCTGCCTCAGCCTCCCGAGTGCTGAGTGTAGCACCACCAGGCCCAGCTCTTTTTGTTTTTAAAAGGAGATACTAAGCACAGTGAAGATAATTTGACATCTTTACCCCTTAAAGGAATTTGATTTGCATGTTAAGATATTTAAAAAGTTTTATTATATACTATATTCGGTGATTTGGAGTGATTTCTATATACTCAGTTATCATGTAATGCACTTACATATTATATCAAATAGTGGTCTTGCTGTGCAGTTCAGGCTGGCCTTGAGCTCACTGTGTAACCCAGGCTGGTCTTGGTCTTGAATTCTCAGAGATCCTCCTGCCTCAGCCTCCTGAGTGCTGGGATTACAGGTGTGCACCACCATGCCCAGCATTATACCAAATTGTGTACTATAAAATTTATTGATCTTATTCTTCATGGAGATAATAAGATTAATTGGAATATCTGTGTAAACATTGAATTACTTGAGTTATGTTATGAATGCTATTATTTGATGGATAATACTTCATACAGTAAATGCTACACCAAAATTATAGGTAGGTGTATACTTGAGGATATCTTCCAACTAGTAAATGAAAGGGGCCATTTTATTTTTGGCTTATCAATCCATGATAATACTTTTAAAAGTTAAAAATTTTTAAATTGCAAAAGTATTATGTGAGTTATGGAAAATTAGAAAATATAGAAGAAAAGAAAGTAGACATTTAGAATCCTACTATAGAAAACTACAATTAATATCTTGCTTTATATTCCTCATGATAATTTTCTGTGAGAGGTATCTACACCTGTAATGTATCTATATTATGTATGATGTAGAGATCAAGCTGACTTTTTTCGTCTCTTTAAGTACTTCTGTTTTTCCCCTAGATCCTCGTATGCCTAGCTCATTTTATTATTTAGGATTCAGTCTAAGTGTCACCTTTGTGAAGAAATTGCTCAGCATGTAGAGCAGCCTCCTCATTACTACCTGACACTTGCTTTTTGTTTTCCAGCTTTATTGTCAGGGTACAGAGAATAGGGATTGTGTTTCCCTAGTCAGCACCATGTCCCTAGTGCCCAGAAGCATATCTAGAAGGTATATGGTAGGTGTTTAGTAAAAGTGCAAATGAGTAGATGTGTAACATAAAAATGGGGTTGCACTGTACATGTGTTAAGTGATCCATGTGTTAAATGCTCTAGAAAGATATACTTACTTAATATTAAATATATAATGACATAGTATGATTGATTGATTTATTTATTTTTGGCAGAGCCAGGGATTGGACTCAGGCCCTTGCCCTTGCCAGGCAAGTGCTCACACTGGTATGATTAAGTGGTGTGATAGGGGAGTAAGGTTGTGAGGGAGCACATGGCAGTGGTAACTATTGCTACATAGTCTCTGATGGTGAAGAGTTGCTAAAATAGACTCTAGAAGAGCAAAAGTATTCCTATGTAAGTTCTTTTCACCTGTAATATACAGTGGTGGGATAATATTTTAGTATGTAACTACTGAAGTTTAATCAGTCTAATAGGCATTTAGAAGATTCATTTTTGTTTTAAATTTTATTATCACAGATATATTTTTATAGATTTTCAATATTTTCTTAGGTAACTTTGACTTGGAAGTAGGTCTGAGGCTTATTGTTTTCAAAACCTTTGATATGTTACCAAATTACCCTCTGAAAACTTGTATCACTTTATGCTTCCAACATCATCTTAAGCATGATTCAAAAACAAAAATCCGTACTATAAAAACTATGACAGTTTGACAGGCAACATGGCATTTTATCTGGGTGTTGTGGTGTACACCTGTGACCTCAGCATTTGGGAGCCTGAACTATAACTCAGGACCCTGTCTCAAAAAGTGAACAGGGCTGATGAGATAGTTCAGTGGGCTAAGCGCCTGCCTAGGCAAGTGCAGGGCCTGGGCTTTGATCCCTGGGACCACATGCCCTGCCCCCCCCCCCCCCAGTCGCTGAGCTGGCCATGGAGATTGGGTGTGGTGGTGCACTCCTGTAATCCCAGTGCTGGGGAGGCTGAAAAAAGGAGGATCACTATGAGTCCGAGCTGCATAGTGAGACCCTGTTCCAAATATGTAAGAACAAAAACCCCCCAACAAACCCCTGAAAGGTATTGTATGGTTTAATTTGTCTTTGTTTGATTTACCTACATGTACCATAATATTTTATAGACTGACAACAAAATGTGAGATATGACATTGCTTCAGTTTAGATTTTACAACAACATGTTTACACTCAGGTAAGGTAAAAGTATTGCTCAATTATTTTGTAAATATACTATGTCAAAAGCAGAATTACTGAACAAATATTCTATACAGTATGGTACATATAAACTTAATTTTGATTGTAAGTTATATTAAATTATATGCTACCCTTGTGAATTCCTGTGTTTCTGTTGTTTTTTGGGAGTGCTGGGGATCAGATATGGGACCTTGTACATGCTAAGCACTTAACCAAACTCTGAGCCCCTTTTTATTTTCCTTTTAGCATAATCTTCAACTCAGACTGTTACCCTTTTTAAGACCTTTGTCTCACTTATTTGCTAAAATATAGTTGTAATGGCAAAGTCTGAGAAATTGAGAAGTGGCTATTTAATTTGAGATCAATTACCTTAAGCTTATATGTTGGCACTAGTCCTAGCAACTAACTTCTTTTTAATTATTGTGGCCAGAAACACCAGATGAAAATGGTAAAACCCAGAGAGCTGATGATTTTGTCTTGAAGAAAATAAAGAAGAAAAAGAAAAAGAAACACCGAGAGGACATGAGAGGAAGACGCCTTAAAATGTACAATAAGGAAGTACAAACCGTCTGTGCTGGCCTGACCCGCATCAGTAAGGAAATTCTCAACCAAGGACAAGTAAATAGCACTTCAGGAGTTAATAAGGAGTCCTTCAGGTATCTGAAAGATGAACAGCTGTGCCGATTAAATTTGGGCATGCAAGAATATCGGGTACCCCAGGGAGTACAAACACCCTTTGTGACTCACCAGGAACATTCTGTTCGTAGAAATTTCTTAAAGACAGGTACTAAGTTTAGCAGCTTTATTCATGAGGAGCACCAGTCCAATGGTGGTGCTCTTGTCCTTCATGCGTACATGGATGAACTCTCATTTTTGTCTCCAATGGAGATGGAGAGATTTTCTGAGGAGTTTCTTGCTTTGACATTCAGTGAAAATGAAAAAAATGCTGCTTACTATGCTTTAGCAATAGTGCATGGAGCAGCTGCCTATCTCCCAGACTTTTTGGACTATTTTGCTTTTAATTTCCCCAACACTCCAGTGAAAATGGAAATTCTGGGCAAGAAAGATATTGAAACAACCACCATTTCAAATTTTCATACTCAGGTAAGGTAAAATTATTGTTACATTGTTTAGTAAATTTATTTCAACATCATTAACTGTCTTCTGTTGNCACCAGCACATTTTGGTAAAGAGTCAAAATAATAGAGGCGCTACACGGTGTCTGTTCATCCGTTTGTAAAACCTTAATTGCCAAGAAGCTTAGGATGGGCCTTTTACTTGAAGAAGTTGTAAGTGTCATGCATCATTAGATGTGTTTTGGGAACATAGATTGAAAATGAATTGTCTTTCACAGATGAGGTAGTTTAGTGTGGAAGAGATTTAGGTTTGGTAGCTTAGAGATAACTTTGCTTAACTTAGATTTATATCATAATACAACATATGACGGTGTTGCATAGTTACTTGCCAGGCTTTTACTGGTTTTGTTTCTCCTCGTCAGTAACTTGTTGGCAGTCTTACCTCAGAAATATGCCCCATTTATGTCACTTGGGAGTGTCACTAGGAAGGCCACCATAGCTTCTGCTCCTTCTCCCTATCCACTGTTGACGGTAAAGACATTTTTTGAAGCCTTAATTGGGCAGTTAGGCTTAAGTCAGCAGGGAAGCGTTGCCTTTCTAAATCAGTCTTGAGCATTTTTTTTTTTTTTCAGTGAAGTTATTTTAGGTCATTAAAAATATGTTAATAATGTGTCCTGCCTGCTTTTTTTCTTGCTTGCTTTTCTTATAAAGATTATGAATGTAAATGGTCAGCTCTACTTTTTACTTTTTATAAGTTCAAGTTTAGTGGTGATGACTTCACTTTTTAGGAACAATTATTCTAACCTGTTTTTTTCAGATTATCTAATTTGCTGCTATTTTATTTTTAATTTGGATAAATATACTGTTGTTTATTAAGACTCTCAGCTGCTTATCTTGTGGTTTTAAGCCACTTAGATATATTTGAATCTCTTTAACTTGAGTATTTTTAGTGAGTCTTGCCATCTTTGCCTCCAAGGAGGGGAGTATCCAGATTAGATTTATGAGCTTCAGAATTTCTCTAATTTAAGTTCTCTCTGCAGTAGAGAGAGCAGGAGCAGCCAATCTGGAGAGGTCGCGAGATGGGGCTGCCCAAGACGTTGGAACACGGTGTGCATTAATGGGCTTCATCTTGGATTTTGGCCTTGTTACTGCAAGCAGGTACTGACGTGCTGACTTGTGGAGATTTTCTTTTTTTAAAGGAGTTTTTCCCTTTGAAGCTTAGGGAATTCTATTTTTATAAATACTGTGGAAGAGACTAAAAACAGTTCTAATCTTGTCCATAATCCCCATACATTCCTAGTTAACAAGAAAAGATATTGCTGAGAGCCAAGTTAACATGTTCTGTCACTTTTTAAATTTAGAGAAATGCAGCAAATTTTCTCTTCTGATTGATGGACCAGCAAGCATATCTAAAGCTAAAGCCAGACATTTGGGGGAAAAACATCCTGGTTTTGTCAGGGTAACTTTTTAACTATCATGCTAGTGTAGATTGGAACAAGTTTATGTGTCAACAGACAGTACTCAAACTAATAGTTAATAAAGAGGAGTAATAGAAATAATATTCCCTGCTGATTTTTGTCCTCCAATTTTTAAAGATGGAGCTGAAATTTAAATGACTGTACCAACAACTTACCTTGAGATTTATTTTGAAATTTATACTCAAGAAACACAAAATTATTATTAAATTAGATGTTAAGCATTTACAATTAAATTAGATGTTAAGCACTTTAGCCATCTCAAGACTATTGAGGTAGTCCTGGAATGTAATTTTACTTATGCAGTTTTAGTCATTGGAGAGAAATACAGAGTAACTAGGAAGTTGAATTAACCTATGAAACTTTAATTTCCATTTGTTCCTGTAAAATCTGGCAGATGTAAGGATGAAAGCCAATGTAATAGTTTGGTTTTATTTAGTACTTCATGGTTCATAGAAATACTTTCATATTTATATCTAAATATTTGAAACAACCAGAAAATAGGTAAACAGTTTGATCTCTGTTGTGTACTGAAAAGCCTGAGGTGTGGTATGTTCACCCAGGACCATAAAGCTAGTAAATAGAAGAGTCAAGATGGAAACCTGTGCCATTGGAACAATGTTCACACCATCTTACCATGGTGTTTCCCCCCCCCCCTTATTTTGTCCATTGTGGGAGAGATTAGTGTTTTTGTCTAATACCATGAACAGTAAAATTAAAGTATTTCAGTTTGAAACAAAGTACAAAAAGCTTTATTTCTAATATTTTTAGCAAATATTTCCAGATTGTTGACAAATACCTAAGGTATTTATGAAGTGTAAAATTCTGCTAATCTATAAATAAAGTCGAGTAAATTTATTTTTTTAGAGAGTCACCAGAAGTTGTTTATAATGTAGTTTCTCATGATTGTATTTCAAGATAGTTTATTAAGAATTTATTGAAAAAAAGAATTTATTGAAAACTTACTGTGTAATGGGCACTCCAGTTGATGAGTTCACTTTAGTGGGGGACATGAGTAAGCCAGCATTTTTATTACATTTTAAGTATTAGAGGTACACATAAGGAAAGACATATTTTTTTGGGGTGGCAGTTTGTGCTGTTGCCTAACTCAGAATGGAGGGGATTAGAAAAGACATTTTAAGGCCTGTGATGTTTGAGTAGAATCTTTTTTTTTTTTGGTACTGGGAATCAAACTCAGGGCCTTGTGCCTGCCAGGCCCATTGAGTATGATATCCCCGGCCCATTGAGTAGAGTCTTGAAAGCAAATTCATACTTGTTGTTGTTGGTTTTTTTTTTTTTATTCATACTTGTTAAGGACATTTTTAGTCAGTGGGAATAATAACATGCAGATACACAAGCGACAGTTGAAAATGTGCACTTTTAGGGAGATGTAAATAGCAAGAGGGCGTGATGACCATTAAGGGATGGTTGAATTTGCAATCAAGTGGTGGTGTGGGGGTGGGAGGATGAGAATGGGAGTCCACAGGATGAGCGAGGTTGGCAGATGCCTGCAGTCCCGGCCATTCACCTGGAGTCCCAGCTACTTGTTTGCAGTGATTGTACCGTGAAGGATCACAGTGAGGGAGGAAATGAGATTGAAAACAAGAAGACTGGTGAGGTTATTATTGTAGCCAGATCGAAATAATACGTATCTAGTCTGGTATTGACACTAGAGGCAGAGTAATGAAATTTGAGAAATAACTGGAAGATGGAAATTAACTAATTAAAAAAATGAGTTGGTGAATAGTTTTACTTGGTTTAGACAGTGGAAGGATAAGCCCTAATACTGAGTAGTGTTGAAAATGCTAGAGTTTTTGGGGAGATAAGGCAGTGTTGTTGAGTTCAGATGTTTTGACATGGAGGTACCATTTTGAGTTTATGGATTAAAATGGATTTATTGAATATGTTGGATCTAAGATTGGGACACATGGCTAGACTGGAATTAGATGCAGAATTAGATCAGTTAGCATATAGATAATCCAGGAATAACATTAGAATGGCAAAGAGATGAAGATAAGGCTGGAATCCTCTCAAGTATCTGATATAAGTATAAGGAGCTTGGAAAGAGACCAAGAAAGAAAAGTAGACAGAAGATTAATATACAGGTTTCCTGGATTTTAAGAATGATAATAAGAATGTCACATACCATAGGGGCGTTCAAGTAGGTAAAAATGGAAAAGCACTGGGTTGACCAATTAGAACTTTATTGGAAATATGACTAGTGCTTTGCAAAGTATGGGCATCTATTTTAAATTATGGCTTTTCTTTAGTACCTTGCTATTTAAAGTGTGCTTGAGTGGATTTGGCACCACTAAGATGGTTGGTAGAAATGTATTCTCTTTAACTCATATCTTCTGAATCAAAATCTTTTTTAAAAGATCCTCAGATGATACATGTACACATTAAGATTCTAGAAGCAGTATTTCATGATTCAACTCTGGCAGGAAGTAAAATATAGGTTTGTGCTGTACAAAAAAAATGGTATGTTGTATTACTTTTGTATTTTTTAATTAGTATAGTGGCTACAGCTAGGATCCACATTATACCTTTTCAAAAAACATTTTGTAGTACTAAAATATTCTAATAGAAAAGAGGTAAATTCTTATCAGATAAAACACCAACCTCTTCTTTATTTCATTGCTAACAAAGAAGGCATAACTTCGTTAATATTTTTTCTTTTTTTTTGGTTTTTAGAGAGAGGTTCTTGCTGTGTCATTCAGATTGTTCTTGAACCTTTTTTTTTTTTTTTTTTTTTTAATATATTTACTACAGGGTCTCACTACACAGATTGGATTAGTAGTGATCCTCCTGTTTTTAGCCTCCCAAGCACTGGGATTTTAGGCACATGCC
>NDGN011335399.1:0-12321 GCA_002564285.1 Tympanoctomys barrerae | reverse complement strand
CTCAGGACCTTGCATTTGCCAGGCAGGGGCTTATTCCACTGAGCTATCTCCCCGGCCTGCAAATGTTAAATCTTTACTTAAGCAAGGTTAAGCATAACAAGATTACCAACTCAGGGAAGCCCTGGGTGGAGAGGCGCAGGACAGTCCAGCCCGAGCCCCGAGCGGTGGGCCAGTGCACGCTGCCAGGTGTAGCTTGCACTTGATATCTGTGGGCTCCGGCTGACAGATCATATTCCTCACGCTGTGCCTACTTTGAAGATTAGATTCTTCCTCTTTTTCCTGTGTGTGCTTGAAGAGGTATACCGCATCACCTCGCTGTGTGTTGTATATAAGATACAGGTCATTATATAAATGTGAGTGAGATGTATTTGGGCACAAAGAACTGCGCATGCTTAAACACCTGGTGCAGTTGATATAGGAACAGTATCGGAACCTGCACAAGGGAAATATCACAACTCCCAACCTGCTAGATGGCTGATTCTCTGCGTTCTCTAAATTCGAAGAATGAATTCTAGGAACAATAGATGTTGAGGGTAGGAAGTACTTACTAAGAAGAGGTATAGCTCCCAAGAGGCGGGAGGGGCCCAAGTGGGTTGCCGAGGACCCTACTTCGCAGGGGACATTCTGTAGAGCACAACCACGTGGGTGCAGTATGGGGTACAGCTCTGATTAACCAATAAGACTTGTATAGTCGCCTAGGTAATGTTGATCAGTGGAGAAGCAGGTCACAAAGCGAGTGTACATAGAACAAAGGACTTCTCAGGAAGAGCCGAGCCTGAGGGTGCTGGTCACCCCCCCAAGGTGCCTGAGCTCTTTCCAGACTTCACTAGGCCCGGTGTGACCACTTCTCTGAGGCCCACACTCTCAGTGTTTATCTGGAGGCCTGGCCTCCAACAGTGCACGTCCAGCCGCAGTGCTGAGGTGTTCTTTGCCCGGCTCCCTTGAGGGCCCGGTCCTGCCTGAAGGCTGTGGTGCCTCCGCCCGACGTGCTGTCTGCAGTGTGCTGACTGTGAGGGTGGCGCACGCCCACGTGTCGTCTCGCTGGCTCCATCCCTGGCCTCTGTCTGCGTCCCGGCGACCTGGGTGCCATTCGCAGGGGCTCTGTGCACAGGCCCCCCTGACCCTGGCTCCTTCTCCATGCAGGGCGCGTGGTGCCCATCCGTGTTACGCTGCTCCTGGGATCGCCCTCCTCTTCCTCTGGGGGAGCACTCCCAGCGGAGCGCTGGGGTGCGAGGTTGCTGGTGTTCATGCTTTAAGAAGCTGCCTGGCTCTTCTCCAGAACTTGACATTTCGCGTTCTGTGGGCCAGTCAGCTGCATCTAAGCCATCCTGCTGCGTCGGCGCCCGTGGGACTCTTAAGGCCCGAGCTGGGAGGGGCTCTCAGAGTCCTGGACAGACCAGGTCCCCCTCACTAGTGTCTGGGGTTGGCAAACCGAGCCAGCTCGGCTGAAATACCTTTCCTCAGCTCCCAATTCGGTAATTTGTTCTTGAGACAGGGTCTCACTCTGCACTTCAGGCTGGCCTTGAATCCACTACAGAGCCCAGGCTGGCCTTGGATGCATGGTGATCCTCCTGCTCCAGCCTCCCCAGTGTTGGGGTCATGGGTGGGTGCCACCACACCTGGTGCAAATTTTGTTTTGTGTCGTCATCAGTCATGCTTGGACAGTGCTTGTCCTACTGGCTGAGTAAGGGTGTGTGGTGGATTGATAGCTGGTGGTCAATTTGCTACATACACCCAGCTGAAGTGAGCTAGCGTGGTGCTGGGAGCAGGAGGCCCACCTGGGGATTGTTGCCGGCAGCATAAGAGGCAGAAGTGGAGAAGCCGATGGGCGCTGTGAGGGAAGCTGCTTGGAGAAGCTGCTGGCCCTCCTGGCTGTTCTGCTGGAGAACCTTGTCATGCCGGCTTTGCCGGTGAATTGGGCTGTCCTCACCATCCGAGGAGCTCAGGACCTCACTGTTGCCCAGGATGGTCATGGTACATTTCGGAGGCGCTCCGGTGCTCACCTTGAGCATTGCTTCCTGGCTCCAGAGCAGATCCCTCAGCTGCTGGCACAGATCCTTCATCCCGCCGGCACAGGCTTTCTGGCTTCCACCACCGACCTCCGGGCCTTTCCAGCACAGATCTGTGACACAGCCTGTGCGAGGCATTGTCATGGGCCCAGGCCTCCAGCTGGATTGGAGGGAGGCACTGTTATGAGCTCTAGGTTTTCCCCTGGGCTTGTGCAGGATATGAGGATCCAAGCCTTCAGCTGGATTCCGTGGTCTTTAGTGTGGGCAGACTTCGTGCATGCTGAGTGTGATTCTTTGGGTGACTGGTATAAATAATCTTATAAAATGTGTTGCCGTATCATATTGCTCCCCTTGTAAAACCCCAAGCCACGACAGCGCGTACAAGTTTAGAACAGCTTTCCCCTCAGACGACTTCTGCAGACCCAGTCACAGGCAGCTACTAGTGGGAAGATTTGTTTAATTCTGCTCAGGGGGCCCCTTGATTGACAGGAGCTGAGCGCGGTGTTGCCTGTGGCTCGGAGCCCCACAGCCATCCTCGAGCGCCCAGTGCTGTGTGCACTTCGCCCTTGCTGTCCTCTCCCTCCAGAGCCCGTGTCTTTTCTCTTGAGCACTTTGAGGCCAGAGCCAGGGTGCTGTGGCTTGCTCAGTTCCTGCCCCCTGCAGCCCACAGGGATGCATCTCCCTGTCTATCGCCACCTCTGCCTTTTGAAGGGCTGGCTGACAGCCGTGTCTCCGTGGCCTAGCGCCCCGACCCTGACCTGTGCTCTGCAGCCTGGGAATGGGCTGGTTCCCAGGGACACAGTGCTCCATCGGGAGCTGCCCTGGGCTGTGGTGGGCAAGTAACTGTGAGCCCTTCCGGCTGTGACCCCTCCTGGCTGTGACCTCTCTTGGCTGTGACCCCTCCTGGGTTCCGTCTGCTGCCCTGCTGCGCCCCTGCACTCTGCTGCTCGGGTCCCTGTGAGGATGCTGTCCAGCCTCCCAGGGACCATCTCATCTTCCCCTGCAGTCTCTGCCTCTCCCTGAGCCAGGTCTCCTCCGTCCTTCTCCTGGTGTCCCCTGTAGCTGTTGTCCTTGTCCTTGGGCGCATGCTGCAGCGTCGAGCAGGAGATGACACAGTGTGCGGCGTTGGAGACCTGGACCGGAGGACCCTCCATGCTATGAGCTCGCGACATGCAGGCGGCAGTGACACCATGGATCTGCGGGGGTCGGGGGCACGGGCTGGGACGGAGGTTGGGGCAGGGTCACTCTGGGAGCCACATCCTTGTGATTCTAGAGATGGAGTCTTCCCAGAGCCACATAGTGGGAGGCCGGGGAGAGGAAGGCCAGGAGGGCGCAGGGAGCTCCCAGGCTGGGCAGGGAAGGGCCAGCTGCAGCTTGAGCTTGGAAAGGCCATGGCACTGAGTGGAGGTGCATGCCTGCAGGCCTGGATAGCATGCTGGGAGTCTGAGGCAGAAAGAGAGAGGGAGGAGGTGAGGCTGGCAGGGTGGGGACGTGGACACCACTGGCCATGCTGAGAGGAATCACTGGGGCACCTTCAGTGGACCCCGTCACTGTGCAGGGTCCAAGGTGGGGGTCGGGTGGGGGAGCCAGGGGTGGCGCCGCTTGCAAAGCAGCTGAATATTCACTCTTACAACCTGGGAGTGAATAATCTGCCAGGAAGGAAAGTCACGGACAGGAGCTGGTGGGGCGCTGCCCCTGTAGCCCCGCAGCTGCTGCGGGGGTGTGTCCTGCGCGGGCTCTATCCCTGGCCTCCTTTACTTGCAAAAGGAAAGTATCACTAGACCCTGATGGCTCTTACATTGTTCAGAAGGGACTAAAGTGTACAGGCTCCTCCTACCTCCCTGGGGTCAGCATTTGACCGATCACATTTCATGTGGGCTGCACAGGCCGAAATCAGAAAGTACTGGAGCATTTGGATTTGGGGTTTCAGATCAGGGAGCCCTCTGTGTTAGAGCTATGCGCTCACTTCTGATTTAAGGCAGGTGTGGTGGCACCAGCCCCTAATCTGAGCGCTCTGGCTAAGGTAGGCTGAGGCAAAAGGATTGCTGGTTCAAGCCCAGCCTGAGCAGCTAAACTGCTTATCACGATCCTGTCTTGAAACTAAAATAAATAAATAAAATTAAACATAGGGGCTGGGGGCATAGCTCAGCGTGAGGCCTTTGGTTCCCTCCCTGGCACCAAAACAAGTAAACAAAACCCAACTATTTCAAATTCCACAAAACATACAAACCCAAGGTTCCTGTTCTCTCAGGCACTTCAGCCAGGGACCGGCACGCCAGCCTGCCGGCGTTCTTCCAGCACGGCTTGAGTGCGATTTGGAGCTGGCGTCTGGGCAAGCTGGTGGCCGGCGGCTTCCGCCCGCCCCGCCTCGTCCCGGCCTGCAGGCCCGTCCTGGGCCCTGCCCGTGCCTCTGCCCTTCACCTCCGGGTCTGCATTTCTGTTCTGCACTCAGCCCTTTCCAAACCTTCTGACTGCTCTCAGATGAGAAGTGCAGTTGTCTCTGGCTGTTCGCAGGAATTTTCTTCCTGTCTTGACTTCAAGCACCTTGACTGTGGTGTCCAAGACTGGGGCACCTTCCTGTGCACTCTCTGTGGGATTTTCTTTTTTAAATTTTGACTGGAGCCTATCCTGACCTGCCGCACAGGACGGAGCCAGGGCCGGGGGCCCCTGCCGTCCCTGCCACACAGAGCCCTCACCCCTGCATCCTCCCTGCCCCCTGTAGGTCAGTGGGGGCGCTGACAGTACCTGAGCCTCACGTGCTGTGTTGGGGGGCGGCCGTGGTCAGGGCTGCAGTTCCTGGATCTGTGGCCTTGTGTCTTCTGCTGAGGCAGGCAGTTGTCTGCCACGGAGCCACGCTCACAGTGCACGAGTTGAGGTCCTGCACAGCGCTGCTGCATGCTAGCGTATGCGTGTCCTTGTTCACCCCTTCTCTCTCCTCCCCTCTCGATCCCCTTCATGTTTCAGACAGCTCGGACTCCCGACAGGTGGTATTTGCTATTATCTGTTGTCTCTTTTGTTCTTTATGATTTGGGTTTCTCCTGTAAGAAAAGCCAGCAGCATTTGGGCTCGTGCATCTGATCGGTTTAACATCCCGGGACCGACACGCGCCCACCTTCCTACAGACCACTCGGTTTACCCTGCTTTATGGCAGGGTAGAGCTCTGGTGTGTCAGTGCCACATGGTCTTCATTCACTCTTGGTAGGCCCGGGGGCTGCTGCATGGGTCACGGTGACGCGGCGTCTCTAACTCTCTGGAGGAGACACCTAAAAGGGGAACAGCTGGGTGGGGTGTAACTTCTCGCTGGAGTTCTGAGCATCTCGCCACTGACCTCCACCGCGGTGGTGCTGGTTCGTGCTGTAGAGGGCTCCGTTCCCCCCGGAACTCCTGGTCCTGCTCTTTCTCTGCCATGACCCCCACCCCCCATGTGCACACTCATCCTGAGTCTGTCTGGAGGCCCCGGGTCTGTGCCTCTGGCCATGTTTGTTCTTTGTGCTGCTGTTTAGGTCAGGTGATCCTCCCTCCTGTATTCAAGCTCAGTGTGGGTGCTGTGGAGCCTTCCTGCGAGCCTGCATTCGCCTTGCGTCCATCCCGTCCTCCTCTTTGAGCTCCGCTGCTGGGTTTCTCTGGGAGCCCACTCCGTGCAGGTCCTGGCCTCTCCTGGCCCTATGCTGCACTGAGTCCAGGGCTGGGGGAAAAGTGGTAAGGCGAGTACCAGCGCGTGGTGCTTCAAACTGTTCTTTACCGCGCTCTCAACTCCCCTACAGCTGTTCTCCAGGGAAGATCCAACGTGTGTTATCGGAAAATGTACCATGATGAGAGATGTGTGTCGCCACAGATCCCGCAAGCCCGCTCAGCTTCTAGCACGCTGCCGCGTTGTCCTGCTGCTTTCTGCAGCTGCTCTGGGGTCCTCTTTCTCTGGTGTCCTTCAAACGTCTGACAAAAAGTCCAGTGCATTTTGCTGCAGGGCACAAACTACAGAAAGACAGCCTTGTGCAAGCGCGGAGCTGTGCCCTCTACACCCTCACCCGCCGCGGCTGGTGCCCTGTGACATCCAGTTCTTTGCCAAAGTCAGAATGGCCCTGAAGGGAAGACATTTTGCATGGACTGAGGTCACTGAGGCCGCTGGGACAGCTGTGGAAAGCGGCAGGGACATGGTCACCAAGGCCGCTGGGACAGCTGCAGAAAGCTGCAGAGACGTGGAATGTGCATGTTGGGAGCGAGGACAGGATTTGCCGGGCTCGTGGCAAGAATGCCCCTCTTGATTCCCTCTGTCCCCGTCCGCACCGCTGCTCAGGCCTGTCAGTCTGGTGGCCTGAGTGGGCGAGGCTGGGCAGGGATCTGTGCTTCCTCCACCTGGGCTGTTCTTGGTCCCCCACGCACCTCCAGGCAGGAACCAGCTGCCTTTCGGACTAGAAATGAGCAGGTGAGCCACGGGGGATGCAGGGACAGGCAGGCGCAGGTCCCAGAGCTCAGGAAGCCCAGTGGAGGCTCCATGCACATCCCCAGGGCATGGCAGGAGGAAAATGGAAGGCTGTAGTGCCAGGAAAGAGAACAGCGGATGCCAGGGCTGGGAGGGAGGGGGAGTGCTCGGAGCAGGAGGGGTGCTGGGGCCGGGGGGCGGCCCTGCCCGACCCTGTGACGTGGGCACCTGTCCCAGGCATCATTTCACACCCACGGGCGCAGGCCAGGACGGCAGCTGGGTCAGCCCAGCAGCCCTCACCCACCGGACAGTGAGGTCTCAGGCGGAGTCCTCAGGGAGTCATGCTGGGTGTGGCGGGGTGGGGCTGACGGGAAGCTCTGTGCTGACTGATCCTGTTGTGACCCAAAACTGCTTTATAAGGCCCAGGAGATGGCTCAGTAGAATAAGCACTTGCCTGGCAAGTGCAAGGGCTTGAGTTCAACCCTCAGTTCCCCACCTCAAAAAAAAAAAAAAAAAAAGAAAGAAAGAAAGAAAGAAAAGCCAAAACTGCTTTATAGAAAGCCCAGTAGACTACTGCATGTAGTCTGCATGTAGACTAAGCAGGGAATTCAGAGGGCAGGGAGGACTGCTGGTGATTTGCTAAAGATCCCAGAGGAAGGAAATCGCCAGGGAGAGCACCACATGTTGGGGTCCACTCAGTAAACATGCCCTCCTTTGATTCGCAGCACTTCGGGGGCTCTAAATGAGCACCTAACGGCCTGTCCTGGTCAGCACATAGGCCACCCACCGGATCCTCTGGCCCTTTCCAAAGCTGAGCCCTGTATGTGGCCCAGCCCTGGGCGGTCCGCAGGGCAGTTCTGCCTGGGTAACCTGAGAGGGGCCGTGTTCCCGGATGCCTGCCGCTGCGTGGGCGCGGAGATCAGGACAGCCGGCAGCTGGGAGGGACGTGGGCTTTCTGTGCTCCGCATCAGGGTCATCTTGGAAGGCCACTGGCCGGATGCCGCAGCCACCGTGTTCCCGATGTCACAGCTCCATTGCTCATGCCTCTGGCTTCCGTGAGACAGCGATGTGGACAGGAAGATTGCTGTCCCTCAGCTTTGAGCTGTGGCCACAAGCGCACCTAAAAATAGCGCTGCTGTCTCTGGCGCAATGGACAAGGCCACTGAGTGACCGTACATGGCCAGGGCCGGCCCCCTGCCACCTCCCACCTGCTGCTGCAGCCCGCTAATCTCCGGATCGGATTTACCAGCCCGCTTACCCGCTCGCTGTCATGGCGTGTGGGCGTTGCTGCGAATGCAAGCCTTCTAAATTTATGCACCGCTTGGCTGGGGGAGCGCGCCGCGCCCAGCTCACGCTGCGCGCTCAGCAGTTAGGGGCGAAGCTGAGTCCTGGCAGCCAGGGTGCAGCCGTGTCCAGTGGCCTCAGAGTGGCCATGAGTGCGCCCAGCAGTCCACCCCGCGGCGCCCAAGACGCAGCTGCTCTGGCCGCCTCCGGGACTGCAGGAAGTGTGGGGCTGCCCCTGTAGGCCCCGAGTGACCACCTCGCTGCCCCACCCATGCTCCCACTTCCCAGTGGTCACCACCTGGCTCTCCCAGCAGCCCTGGAAGGGAAGGACGTCGCTCTTGTGTTCTGCAGCCCAGGGCTGAGCCCAGGCTTCACTCTGAGCCACGCCCCCAGCGCCTTTTTATTCGGTTATGCAGTCAGAGTCTCACAAAAGTTGCCCAGGTTGGGCTTGAACTTGCCGTCCTCCTGCCTCAGCCTCCCGATGTATTTTTAAGCTTTTTATCTTGGAATACTATCAGATTTGCAGAAAAATGACACAAAGAATTCCCAACGATTCTCCCCACAGCCCGACTGTTAACCTGCGCCCTAGGTCTGCAGTTCCCACCCCCTAGTGGTTCCTCTGGACGTGCTCGCAGGCGCAGATGCAGCCGAGGACGTGCTTGTGTCTCTGAAGTCACCCTCCGCCTGGCCCCGCCCCGCCCACTGTGCTGCCATGGCTGTTTTTGGCACTGGACGCAAGGCCCAGTGCTTCATCCACTCCCACCGTCCTTGCGCTCTCAGCCACGCAGCAGGGCCGCCCACCGCCACAGCCTCCTAAGCCAACACTTCCTCAGGACTGGACATCCAGGAAGGAGACATCCAGGAAGGACGGGAGAACTTTTCCCAGTAAGGTAGATTGAGCAGCACGGGGTGGTGGCGCACACCTGTCATCCCAGTTGCGTGGGAGGCTGAGGCAGGAGGTCACAGGTTGCTGCCCAGCCAGGACAATTTAGCAACCTAGCAAGACCTGCTCTCAAAATCAAAATACAAAGAGCCAGGATGTAGCTAGCAGAAGGTCCTCTACTGGGGAGGGAACAGCCTTGGAATCGAGTCCAAATACAGGCGGCAGGTAATTCTTTTCCTGGAAGTGTAGTGATCCAGGACCCACATGCTGCTGCTGAGCCTGTGCGTGGCCTGGAGCCCTGGACGCCACCATCCCCGTGCTGCGCTCTGCCCTCCTTGTGAGGAGGATGTGTCACATCTATTTGGCACTGTTGGGTTCCTCTGCAGATCCAGGGCTTTGCCTGCCTCTGTTTAATTTAATTAATTAATTTTTTTTTTTTTTTTGGTGGTATCGGGGATTGAGCTCAGGACTCTGTGCTTGCCAAGCAAGTGCTTATTCTATTGAGCTCCCTCCCCAGCCTCCACCTCTGTTTTAATGTTTATTCTTCACGCACCTCGCAGCAGCCCTGACTGCCCCCAGGGTGGGGACACCGCATCATCCTCCTTGTCCACTCCCCCACCTCTAGGCCCCTCCTGTTAGCCTGAGATCTGCTGCTTTTGAGGCAGGGGACGCAGGACTGTGTGGCAAGCATAGACTCGGGGAGCACTAGCGTGCAGCCAGGACCGGAGAGGACGCTGGAAGGACCTGCCCGCGGCAGGGGACAGGAAGGAGCAGGAGGCACAGTGTGCAGGGGAACATTGTTGGGCGAGGTGGTAGGAGCCTTGGTCCTCGTGTGTGGGCAGGGCGCACTTGCCGAGGCAGCCCTGACCGTGGCTGGAGGGGAGCACAAAGGCCCGGTGGCCACCAAAGTGCACAGGGACACAGGGCAGGCCCCACATCAGGGAGGGAGGAGGCCGGGGCCCAGGACCGCACCTGCCTGGTAGAGGGAGGGGACAGCATGCCAGGGACTGGCGTGGCACAGCCACTGCTCATGACAATAAACACCTAAAATCATCTCCCAAGGAGCTGGGATTCCAAGGCCTTGAAGTGTTTAAGTCTTTTAGGAACTGTATTTGAGGATCAAAGGATCAGGCCAGTTAGCTATTTTCAGATAAGCAAAACGTGTCTGCGCATTGAAGCCTGGCTCCGGTTTTAGAATCCTGCTTTGCACGCCAGCTGGGTGGCGCCACTATAAACACACAGTGATGGGTGGCTTAGCGGGGGCCGGGGTGGGAGGTAGGTGGCAGCCGGCCCTGCTGGTACCTACAGGGCCCTTCTCAGAGCGGGAGTCCTCAGGCACACAGGTCTCCCCCGTTCCCCTCCCCCCTTCCCCTCCTTTCCTTCATACTGAGCTGTACTCTGACTTTACGCTGAGACGGTGGTTACTGCGCTGCCTAGGCAGGCCATCGTGTGGTCCTCCTGCCTCAGCCTCCCAGAACGCTGGGCTGACAGACAGCTTACGTCACACTGTGTTGGCTCCAGTTTCTTCTCTGGTAAATGGGACATCGTAGAGAGCGTCCACTGCGTGGCCTCGGGCCCTCGGTAGTGCCCGAGAATTATGCAGAGGACTGCAAGGTGCGGGACGCTGTGTTTTCAGGACACTCAGTCGCTTGGTGGTAGATTGTGATCCCTTCCAAGGAGGCTGCTGTCGGCGTTTGTCATTGGTGTCCAGCGCACGGTGCCCAGGTGTGGGGTTGTGGCCGTGTTGCCCTCTCTGCTGCACTTGGTGGACTGTGAACCCTGCGGAGCGCGCTGGCTTGCTGGGCTGTGGGCTGCAGGCTGCGACGCAGACACGGGTCACCGCCGCCTCAGTAGCCTCAGCCTCCTGCTCGCTCCACAGGTCTGGGTCCAGCCCAGCGCTGTTTAGGGGTCCGCCCCTCTGCACTGCTTTCTGTTCATGCTCAAGAAACTGAATTTTTCTTCTTGGCATTCCAGTTTAAAGTGGTTTTCCTCACCTGACCCACAGCGGGGTGCTACCGAGGCATACAGTTAAGGCTCTCGGGATCCCAGTGTTCTGCCTCTGCCCCCAGAGGTGAGCCTCGCGGGAGGGGTGTCCCTGGCCGGGAGTTGCAGCTCCCAGGGAGCTCCCCGCACTTAATGGCTTGTCCTGGGTGGACTGATCCGGCTCACTGGGGTAAGGGGACTTGTGTAAAATGTGTTCATGTGTACTAGAACGTTCCGGCGGAGGGCTGTGACAGTGCCCGCGCTCTTCAGTTTCCCTAAGGCCAGCTAAGATTTAAAACAAGCCAGTGCTGGTAGCACATACCTTTAGCTCCAGCATTCTAGGAGGCTGAGGCAGGAGGATCACGAGTCTGCGGCCGGTCGCCGGTCTGGACATAGTGAAGCCTTGTCACAAAACAAATGAAAGAGTGAGGTGTGGTGGTGCCCACTGTGACCACAGCACTTCTGAGCTCACTACAGACCCTCTGGGAACCCAGGCTGTAGTATAAGATGACCCGTGTTTCTTCAGGGGACAAAGATGTTGAAATCCAATGCGAATCCATAGAAGATACAAACTGACTCCTATTGCAGAACTGCCTTCCGGGCCTCACCTGAGGCAACCAAGTTGTTTTATCTGAATAAAAATGTTACCTTTCTTGGTCTCCGGTCATCCCCCACAAATACAGGTTGAAACAAAGTAGCTGCGCGCCCTGGGCTTGGGCCAGGATCCCATCATCCTTCCTGCTTGTGGGATAAAAGACCTTCCTTCCTGGGAGGGGCTTGCTAGTGCCTCAGAAACTACCCAGCACCCAATAAATACATAAATAAATATTTAAATTTATTAAAAGCAGTGTTTCTTAAAGCAAAACAACAAAAAGTTACAAAATTAGTTCATAAATCCAGTTTTTGCCTATATAATACAATAGAGCTAGAGCTCTAAATTGTCCTGTACATTTGGTTTTCATCTAGAAGATGAAATAATTATTTTCATAATTTCATGTACCGGCACACAAGCCGCTTGTCATCAAGTGAGAGACTTTGACAGCATAAATCAGCAGTTACTTAAAATGTCAAAAGTTGTCTTGCTTTTGAGTTACTATTGTTACGTATGATATTAACCCCTGAAGGCTGGTAAGGTAATAGATTATCATGAAAGGGACCGAGAGGCCCCCCAGAAAAGTTAGGGACTCGTGGGTACGCTGAGTCACCTGATTCTTGTGTTTGTGAGGTAACTCAGAGATGGATTTTCACATGAGGCTGTCTTCCGAGTGATTCTGTGGGACACATCTGCGGGTGTCAACGTCCCTGGCCAGTAAGAACTCTGCCTGGCCACCAGGACGTCCACAAGGTGGACCTCGAGCTTGTCGCTGCGAGCCACACCAGGCAAGGGAAGGACGTCCCCATCTTCCGCCCCACCCACCTCGCCCTGGGCACGCCTGGTGTCTGGTCACAGCCAGCATTCCAGGGCGGGGACTTAGCCTGTGGCCCTGGAAGTGGCAGCAGGTCCCTTCGGTCTCCCCAGCCGCGTGTGTGCGTTTTGGTCTTTGGACGGAGCTAAGTCCTGTGTCCGGGTCCACAGACAGCTGGCCAGCCGCAGCCTCCAGAGCGAAGGTGAGCCCAGTGCCTCCCCTGGGAGCCTCCGGGCTGCCCTCCGTGGGCAGGTGCCAGCGGCGGTGGGTATAGGCTCTGACGGTGGGAGTGGGCTCTGACGGTGGGAGTGGGCTCTGACGGTGGGAGTGGGCTCT
>NDGN011335381.1:0-16699 GCA_002564285.1 Tympanoctomys barrerae | reverse complement strand
AGGTATTTTTCATCAGGTCAGATGCTTATTTTTAGAGAGGTCTTCGCTTGTTTGATTTTCTGTGTTATGGTTTGGCCCACAGTGGGAGTGTCTGTCTCTCCCACAGTTGCAAGGTATCTTGCCTTTCCTCTGGCTCCTTTTGAGTGCCTAGCCCTGTCTGACTGCCCATAATATTTATCTAACTCAGCTGCCTACAACAGATGGACAGTAAGCTGCAGCCTGGTGGTCATTGTGGCTGTGCAGAGACTTCATACAGGAGAGGCTGCCCTGGGAAGGGCGTGCAAGCCAAGGCCCAGCTGAGGAAAGCGAATGGCCCTGTTGCCAGCTTACCTAGGCTGAGGAAGATGGAAATGTCTCCAGCAGAAAACCTCCTTCCAAAACCCTTCATGCACTTTTGGCCCCATCCAGACAGCCTGTATTTTTTGAGAGAACCATATCGGGGGCAGACACAGACACCTGTGCTGTGCAGACGGGCCCAATGCACTTGGTTTAGTGGACTCTGCCCTCTCATTCTTCCTCCTCCCAGTTCAGCAAGCACCATTTAGAAGGAGAATGAGATGTTACAGAGAATAATTGTAGCTCTTTTTGTTTTTCCCTTGCAAGGTAGATATTTTTTTTTTTTGATCTTTGCAGTATAGTCCAAGAAGAGGTACTGTTCACCCTCCCTTTCAGAGCCTTAAATTTTATAGTTAGGAGGAAATATTGCAAATGTCCCTTCCAGAATTTTGAGTGGCAATTTGAGAGACCTCTAAGTATTCACTTCTCACTCGAATTCATCTGTTTCTTTTTTATAATTCTTCTAATATATATTGTTAATACGCACCACTACACACACACACACACACACACACACAATTATTTCTAGTATATATTGTTTCTTATGCATATTGTTCCCAAATAAAAACACAATTCTTGTTTCTAAGTGAACTGTAGGGACTTGATTATGGCATTATTCAATTCCATTGTCTTCCTCAAAGCTACNGCCTCAGAGTAAGTTCTCTTTTAGCTGGAGTTCCAGTTCCAGATCACTGTATCTTTTCCTCAGGTATGTTTTGGTAGAATCATTGCAAATAATTCTACATCTCAATTCCCTTGTGAACAGCTTGAAGCGAGTTCACTTTTATTCGTCATTATTCTCTGAGCTATTTAATGATTTTTGCAATGTTCCTTTTGAAGCTCAACAGCATGTTCAAAGTTGTTGCATCTACAGATGAAACCCAGGCTCACGGGGACTTTTTGCTTAAGTTAGATCAGGAAAAATAGATCCATGACAAAAGGAATCTTTGGCTAGATCTATTTTTAGTTAATCATTAACATCATAATTGCTCCCTCTGTCATCAGCTATTGCCTCATCAACAAATGCAGAGAAATTTCTAGACAACTGCATTTGTTTTAACTGAGTAAGGAAAAAAGGAAAAACAAAACAAAACAAAGGGGAGAGATTGCTGGAGCCCTGCTAAAGTTCAGGCCCTGATAAAGCTATGGGGAGCTGATCAAGCAAAACCCCCTAAGCTGCCCACAAAGGCCTCCAAGGTGAGTCAGCTGAAAGAGACTAATCCCCAGAAGGGACTGATCGCTGAAGCTTTAGAGGCCACACAGCCATTGAACAGTAGAAAACAGGATAATGAGAGCTGAAAGTGATGTTGCACACAGAATCGGCTGCCTGCAAGGTCATCTTCCGCCTTTCACACCATTCAGCCTCAGCCAGGGTCCCCAAGTGAGGATGGTTCCAAGGATCTCAATGCTAGGAGTTGTCAGTGGGCTTAGAAGCCCAGTGTTGAGGGAGACAACGAGGTGGGGTGACTAGTACTTTAAACAAGGTAATCAACCCCAATATTACTGATTCTGTAACAGTCAATAAGCCTGATGATACAAAACTTATACTATGATAGTTGCTGTGGGTGAGGAAAAGGGAACCCATATGGAAAGTGGTGGGTACAGGCTCGTTGCTCTGAAATCAAAGAAGCAGATAGTAGCCAAAGATTACGTGTTCAGATTAGAAGTATGTAACACAGGGTCATTGTGTGTTGTTTGACCTAGGACATACCTCTTGCTAAATTTGGAGGTTGCACTGAATTCCTAAGCCTTTTGGCTCTGGTTCTAGCCTTAGAGTCCCTTCATTGGCAGAGTTAATTCAGATGAGATTGGACATGTTCAGTTTGGTATAGCCCTAGACACAGTTAATTCAATAAATAGCCAAAAGAGCCTTCTCTTTTTAAAATTATTTATTATGTATTTATTTGTTACAGGGTCTCACTACACAGTTCAGACTCATAGTGGTCCTCCTGTCACAGCCTCCCTAGTGCTGGGATTACAGGCATGCCCCACCACACCAGGGGTTCCGGGGCTGGGCACGGTGTATGGTACCGGGGATCAAACTTGAGTCCTTGCACTTGCCAGGCAGGCGCTTAGAGCACTGAGCTCTTTCTCCAGCCCAAGAGTCTTCTCTTGAGGCTGTTTGAGCAATCTTTTTTATCAGCGATGTTGGAATTCAGGGGTCATTGTGTGCTCCAGCAGAACTTTACACATTCAGGAGGTTCTTTTTTGGTTGTCCCAGTGATCAGGCCCACCTCCTGGCATTTAGTGGGCCAAGGCTGGTTGTTTATTGTCTTTCTTCCTTATGAGAGGCTTTGCTTCAGCCAATATTTGAATGTTTTGCCAGTGATTTGTATAGATTACAAACCTGTCTTATATGTAAGCATAAATAACTTTTTCTATAACTTTACGGTGAATTTTTATACTTTTGTTTTTTTTTTTCCTTTCATTTTATGCATTTGGCACAAGGTCTCACTACACAGCTTGGACTTGTAATGGTCTTCCTGTTTTCAGCCTCCAAAGCACTGGGATTACAGGCGTGCATCACCATGTGTGGACTTGGTTGCTGGCTCAGCGCACCCTGGGGTGCTGGGCTGGTGCGGCATGTGGGACTGGGGATCAAACCCTGGTCCCTGTGCTTGCCTAAGCAGGCACTTATTCTACTGAGCTATCTTGCCAGCCCTTGCAATGAATTTTAAAATCTTTTTTTCTACATAGATTTCATTATAAAAGAGTAAATGAGGCAGCTACGAGATATTTGTCATATTTGTGCTGTGTCATAAAACTTCACACAAGCTAAGCAAGACATTCCAGTTTGTACCAATGGATCAAGGGATACACGTATTTTCCGTAATTCTTTATTAGAACCCTTCATTACCCACAACAAAATGACCTTTTGTGCCCTAGCGCTTACATCAGTTGAGGGAGTTAAAAGTCAATCTTTTCACGGATCTTCTCAGAGTTAAGACACTCTAAAATTATATCCCTTCCACCCCTCAAGGAAGAGATAATCTTCCTTATCTTGCTCGCAATTTTTTCTACATCCTCTTTCACTTGACTTCCTGTTGTTTAAAACTGTAACCTTGCTTTCAGCGGCACTTGCTTAAAACAGGATGCCTTACATTTGTGATTAGAGTATTCTAATCCCTGAGGGTTGGATGTTGGCTAGGAAGAACCTTGGCTTTGGGCCAAAGTAAGACGGGAGGGATTTTCTTCAAGGTTAGAGTTCTTAATCCGAGGGTGATGCAGCAGGTCGGCACTGACCTGGCTTTCCCTCTGCACAGCACAGTACTGTTCCTGAACATGTGTTTGAAGGTTAAATTATAAACCACTTGTCAGTATCACTGCAATTAGGAGAGCTCTGCTTACAAAGCAATAGCTTCAACTACAATATCTCCCCAGTCGTGTGGCTGCAGAGCTCCAGCACCTGGCACATGCAAGCTTACACTAAATATTTGCAATGAATAAATAAAGGAGCAAAAGGCTCAAGTCCACCCATTTTTCCTCCGCCACATCACTCTAGTTGTATACCTGATGAATGAAATGAAAGACTTAAGAATAAAAAAAAAGTATATAAAAAGTGAAAAGACTGAGAAAAACATTGACTGTATCAAAGCCTCTGCAAAGAGAATATACTTATATGGATTAGCAAATATATTTGTTTTGTGTTTGGATTTCACCTTTTTAATCAGTTCTGAAGGACATTCCAAACACATGAGACATAAAAGAATATTTCTTCTTCCAGTATTAAAAAATTACATTCATAAATATTTTCAAAAAGCTCTTATACTCATGATGGTAGATTTCAGTTAAAAAAAAAAAAGCACTCCAGGCAATCATATTCTTGATGCAGTCTGTTTACAGGTACATTAAAAAATGTTTCTACTCATGATTAAGAATCGCGCATATATTTAAAAAATAACCCCAAATAGATGATTTAAAAGAAGAACATCAGTCTGGCACAACTTTTTTGTGTGCCAGAAGCAATGATCTAGAGAGTCCAAACTAAAAACTTTTATAAGGAAAACCCCCCATAACTCTACAACTGTCTCTGAAATTTGATTTTAAGTGGGGGGAAATTGAAATAACACAGAGATTTCTAAAAGGTCTTCAACAAGATACCTTGGGAGCTCAATTAAAAAATAGGAAATACACTAAACAAGTTTTAGCAAGGCTTCAAAACTCTCTATGTGGCGATTTGGAAGGATGATCCTGGATGAGAAGTGTTATTCCTTGTGTATGTCATGTCTACAAGCCTCTCAGTTGTCATAATTGTCACTGTAATTCCCTCCCGAGTATCAGTCATAGCCTTCCTGGCTTCTGCCACTATAGTCTCTGGATCATCCATAACCATATCCATATCCATATCTTCCAGGTCGACTGTCATACCTGCCACTCCCATAGCCATGGTCCCCACCATCTCTGGAGTAGCTGCGACCACATCCATGGGGCCACAAAAGCACCCCCTCCTCTGGTGGCCCAGGCAGATTTGCCTGCCTGGGCCACACAAATCTGGTGACCATCCAGGGACTCTCCATTCATGGCTCTCCTGGCATCTGAGGCATGTTCTGGATTGGTAAAGATGATGGAGCCCAAACCCCGGGATCTCTGAGTTTCCTGGTCCTTGACAATGATCACTTCAGAAATATGTCCAAAGCTGCGGAAGTGGTCTTCCAGGGCCTGCTTGTCCATATTGAAGTTGAGCCCACTGACAAAGAGCTTCCCTTCTTCAGAAGACCTGGCAGTGAATTCAAATCCTGGGAATCCAAAAGTAATAAGGACCCACAGAGGGCAATGCACTAAAGAACAAGGGGGACAGGAGGATTAGCAAATATATTGTACCAGAACTGGGTAGCAGTTGTAGATTGTGTTTTGTTGGCTTGGGATTACAGGCAGCATAGCCCTGGTGCTTTATAAATAACAAAAATTTATTTCTCACCTTACTGGAGTCTGGGAGTCCAGGATCTGGGTGCCAGCTTGGTCAGGGCTGGTGAAAGCCCTCTCCTGGGTTGCAGACAGCTGGCTTCTCCCTCATAGCCTCACTTGGTGACAAGAGTGCTGCAGAGCTCCTGAGATCTCCTTTATACAGGCACTAGTCCCATTCATGGGGACTTGACCCTCCTAACCCAAATCACCTTCCAGAATTCCCATCTCCTTTTCACATCACTTTGGGAGGTTAAGACAGGACTATCACTAGTTTAAGTCCTGTTGGGGCAACTTAGTGAGACCATGCATCAAAGTAAAAATGAAAGTGGGCTGGAGATACAGCTCAGTGAGAAGGCCTTGCACTCATCCCCAGTTCTGGAAAGAAATCAACAGTCTGAAATACATTCAATAAGAAAAGAAAGCAATGTAAAAAGAACTAAAGGAAACAATAAAATAAAATAAAAAATAAAAAAAATAAAAAAGGAAACAATAGACATACTATATGAACAAAGAGAATATCATTAAAGAGATAGAATTACAAAAAGGAACCAAACTAATATTCTGATGATGAAAAATATAACTAGTATAAAAATTTTACTGGAAGCATTCAAAGATAGATTTGAATGAGTGGAAGAAAGGACATGGGCTTGAAGATGTGTACACTAAAATTGTCTCATCTGAGGAACTGAAAGGAAAAAGAATGAAGAGAAGAGAACAGACTTTAAGGGGATTGTGGGATACCAGGAAGTGGATCATCAAAAGGAAGAGAGGACTGGCCAGACAGCTCAGCGGACTAAAGTGCTTGCTTAGGCAGAGTGCAGTGACTGGGGGTTCGATACCCAGCATGCTGTGCTGGCCCTGCCTCCAGGGTGCACTGAGATGATTACTGGGCTTGGAGGAGCGTGTCTATAATCCTAGCACTTGGGAGGCTGAAAACAGGAGAATCACTATGGGTCTGATTTGTGTAGTGAGACCCAGTAGACCCTGTACTAAAAATACACACACACAAAAAAAAGGAAGAGAGAGAAGTGAAGGAAGACTATTGGAAGAAATAATAACTGAAAACTTCCAAAACTGATGAAATTATAGAGATTCAGTTTTTACCAAACTTTATAGGAACATGAGATTTGCCTAAAATGCTTGGCACTGCCCAGCCCTCTTTATAAAACAGCAAGAGGCTTTCTTAGATCTACTCCTGAGGAGCTAGCAGAGCAGGCAGTACTGTAATTCCAACTCTGTTACTTGGAAATTGAAAGTGGACATTCTACTCATATCCTGGGTGGGAAATAAATTTGCTTTTCTTCTCTCTGTGAATAAATAGACACCAAGAAAAGTGAGGTGGTGACAGGTAAACAAACCCGATTCTTCTGAAAATAATTCCATATCCTCCTCTTCCTTCTGGAGTTTAGTGTAGGGAAAGAACACTGGTCATTTCCACAGTTGTCATCCTCCTCTTAATTATAAGTAGAGAGACTCCAAATTATTTAGAAACCCACCAAACTAAAGTGTCTAAAATTTCTAACCTCTCTCGTAGCTAAAACTGATCAGACTATGCATAGGGCACTGTACGATGGAACAGAAGTGTGGGACTTGGGGGAAGCTCCCCAGATGGAAAACACACACTGGGCAAGGCCTTCTCCTCACCCTCTATTCCTCTGCTCGCCTTCTGAAATGCAGTAACTTTTCATGCAACCAGAATTCAGCTCCATTGACAACTATGATGACGTAAGCCATACATGAAGATGCTGAAACAGAACCATGGTTTGTGAACTTCCACAGTAATTGGTCTGACGTCAGTATTTGTGCTGATTTCTATAGCTCTTTGACAAGAGAAAGAAAAGAAATCTCCCTTTTGTTCATGTCACTGCTAATTTGGAGATTCTAGTAACTCAGGTACCACCAAATGGTGTTTCAGTCCACTATGGACCGGGTACACAATGGTGTTCTATCAGATTATAATAGAACTGAAAAATTTCTCTTGCTTAAGGGTGTAGCCACTGCGATGAGTACCCTGGTGCAGCATATTACTCACATGCTTGTGGGGCTGCTTGGGTAAACAAACCTTCTGCATTGTTGCTTCTACACAAGTATAGCACATACAATTATGTATGGTCATAATACTTGATAATAATAACATTGTCTTAGATATTTACTGTCCTATACTTCACATCACCAGTTTATAACACTACTTATTAAAAGGCTTACCATAAAACAGTATGTCATGGTACACAGGCAGCAGCCTGATAGATCTTGTGTTTACCACACCTCTTGGTTGTATTGAGAGACTATGTCCCCACTGTTAAGTGACACATGATTGTGTCTGTGGTCATTCTAATGCTAACCAAAGCATAAAGTTTGCCACTTGTGTGACCCTGGACAAGACAGGTGCCTTCCCTCAGACATATTCCTTTGAGAGAGGCAGATGTAGAGTCCATGTGTATGATTCTGAGACCTGGTGCTTTTGCGTGGCCAATGTCAAGCTCTCTTCAGGAACAGCACTTCATGTTTTTCTGAGTAGGGGACTACTCTTTAATCACCCTCAGCCCCAGGGATTTAGTGACATCACTTCCTGGTCTGTGTGGTAAGCCCGTGATGAAGGCCAGCAGGTGTGGGGAGTACAGCTGCTCATGTGTATTTGTCTGAATGTGCATGTGCAGTGAGGTAGGACTTGCCAGCATGTTATTTTTGGTCTAGCTGTAAAGCCCCAGCCATAGACACTAGCTCTCATTTCCCCCAGCATCTGTGTAAGTTAGGGAGCCTTCTACAACCAGGTAAGCCTGAGACATCTCACCCCAGTTTCTCATCCTGGGTTGATGGAGCCAGATACTGCATCTTTAACAAGCCCACACTTCCAATCCAACCTCTGATGGTACATTTGGAAAACTGAATCTCAGAAAGAGGCAGAGGCTTCCCTAGCCCTGCTATAAGGAAGTGGTATTCAGCTCTAAGCATTGTCCAGGGGCCCAGAGCACTGGCAGGGAGAAACTAGGGCTCCTGGAAGTCCCCAGATAGCCTTGAGAGGACAGCATCATATTATGAAGTCTTCTCTTGGGATCTACAATAGAATAAGCTTTTTCTCAATGTGGATTGGGGATGCAGGAAAGAAAGCCTCCCTCTCCTACACTGTAAATTGGAGTGCTTAGAGTAGGTGACCCCAAAGGATCCCCATGCTCAGAAGGTGTCCATTGGCATGAGTTCTCTGTCAGTGGCTCACTGGGCTCCAAGACCTGGTAAATGCTTTTCACCTTCTGGAAGTCATTCAGAGAAGGGGGAGGACGGACCATGTGGATGAGGACTTGCTACAGGGCAGAAGAGCCATAGCACGGGATCTTGAATCTATGGGAGCCTGAGGTTTTCAGGGGAGATATCTAATATAAACCATAACATTGTGATTTGAATCTTACCAAGGTGCCTCATCCTGGCCTGCAGAGTGGTGGCATCCACAACAGCTTGCCATGAGCCCCTCTGCTGGTATGTACAGAGTCTGGGGCTCAGAGAGGAAACCTGGCCTTGTCTCCTTGGGGTCCTCACCTAGAAGCAGGAGGAGTCTTGTCATCTCTGTGGTGATGATGCCTCCCTGGATAGTCACTCCAGGGGGTGTAGGCAAAGACCGGACAAAGGAGGTACCTAAGGTCCCTCTCCTTGCTCTTTCAGGCTTCAGAACCTCTCCTTTGCCCCCATGAGACCCCAAGAGGCACTGCCTTGGGGTTGCTGACTTGTGTATGTGTGGCTAGTGTTCCTGCCTGGGGCTGTGGTGCTGATGCTGGCCACCAGGGGGGCGGGCAGCTTGCTGGTCAGTGGTGCCTCTGAGCTTTGCTAGAGCAACAGGAGCTGGGTGAGAGCCATATAGAGGTTACTCTGGCTGTCTTCCTGCATCACACCCAACTGGCACCACCTGTTCTTACTGATCATCTCCAGAGCCTGAGCTAGTGAGAAGCGGGAGGCGGAGCTCTAATCTTTCCTAGTATTTGTCCAGCAATCATGTCCCTCCTCCCCCAGCCAAGTACCCAGATGGGTCCACTATGAGGTGCTGAGAACCACCACACAACCATGCAAGAGGGGCTCATAGCCTGGAGGGAGATGAACAGAGCATGAAACCCAGTATGTGTGAAAGGCAAGCGCCCGAGCCACAGCAAACACTGGGCAGGGGTGGGGAGATACTGGGTGGGAGGATGAGAAAGGCCTCCTGAGGTGACATTTGTGCTGTGAGCAGTACAAGTGGGAGCCGGATGTCATTCTTCTTTTTTTTTTTTCCCAGGACTGGGAATTGAACTCAGGCCCTTGTGCTTGCCAGGCAAGCGCTTATTCTACTGAGCCATCTCCCTATCCCTAAGGGAGCTGGATGTCTACAAGTTCGGGAGCAGTGCATCCGGGAACAGGCAGCCCTGATCCAGGGACTGGCAGATGGAATGAGTTCAGCAGAGGAGGTTAGAAGGTAGCCAGTGTGGCTGAGGGGAGCCTGGGAAGACAGATGAGGGGAGGTGGAATGTGGTGGGGCTACAGGCTAGGGCCTGGTGGTCTAGGTTAGTTGTCTGTTCTCATGACGCTGTTACAGTCCAAGTGGTGAGTATTTCACGGTTCCTGTGGACCAGGACACCAGCACCAGGCACAGCTCCCTTGGGTATCCTGACAGCACTCAGCTCTCTCAGGAAGCTGGAGCTGTGGTCTCTGGACCATGGGAGGAACTGCTCCTGAGCTCCATACTTACAGGGTACTGACAAGATCTGGCATGAACTGATAGCCTGAGTTCCTTCCTGTCTGATCTCTACATAGGGCATCTCAGAGCATGGACACTTGCTCTCTTGTTAGCAATTATGAATAAGAAGTCGGGAAGGAGGTGGGGAATGGGAGAAAGAGAAGGTGGGAGGAAGTGGAGATGGAAAAGGAGAGAAGAAGCCTAGGAGAATGAAAAAGGAAATAGACAGCACTTTTTGGTAATTAAATGTTGGAAGCTATAATAGCTGTATTATAAAAATTTTAACTCTTAGTGATATTAGGAGGTGGGGTCTTTTGAAAGTAATTGAATTGTCAGGGTAAAGAAATAGGCTCTTTTTAAAGGGACACCTGAGAATTCTCTTCTCTTTCAGCTATGTGAGGATACAGTGAAAATTGGCGGTTGGCAACCCAGGAGAGGGACTTCTCCAAACCTGGATCAAGTCAGCTCACCATGGTCCAGACTTCCAGCCTCCAGTACTACAAAGAGTGAACTTCTGCTACATGTGGGCCACTCACTTTGTGCTGCTTTGAATAGCAGCCCCTCAGAAATGGCATCCTGTCACTTTTGCTGTATTCTGAATCAGGTCACTACTAATTGTTTCAGGCTCTTGTGGATACCCCCCACTGAGCAGGCCAGGATGAAGGACATAGGTCTGATTCTAATCAGTGTTCTCATTTGTATCTGGATGTCTCTCTAAAACCTCAGGCAGGCCTTTTGAGAGGTGATTGGGTCATGAGGGCACTATACTTATTGGTGGATTAATCTACTGAGTTCATGTGCTTCTAGGAAATTGGGTCTGGTCAGAAGGGGGGATACTGGGCAGGCATGACCTGAAGTGTTTCTCTCCCTCCCTGGGTCCTCCCTTCCTGCCCTTCTTCCTGGCTGCCATGAGGTGATCAGCTATTCTTCTGCTGTGCCCCTGTGCCATGTGTTCTGCTTTGGAGCCAGCCAACTAGGGACTGAAATGTAAGACAAAAATAAATGTATTATCTTTTAAGTTTTGGGTGTCAGATATTTTGTCCTGGCAGTAAGACAGTGACCAAGACATAGTGGGAAGCCATTGAAAGGTTTTATGCAACAGGATGACTATATATAAATTTCTTTCCATTTCAATCCCCTTGTGAGACAAAATAGAAAGTGGCCCAGAGGGGAGGTAAATTTTCAAATATCACACTGGTAGAATGCAGGGAGGTTTCAAGTTGTATTCCATAGTGTCTGTCTGTCTGTATTTATTTATTTATTCATTTATTTGGAACATAGTCTCACTGTGAACTCAGACTCACAGTGATCCTCCTGTCTCAGCCTCCCCAGTGCTGAGATTACAGGCATGCGCCACACTGGACCAGCACAGCATGTGGTACCAGGGATCAAACCAGGTCCTTGTGCTTGCCAGGCAGGCACTTAGACCACTGAGCTATCTCCCCAGCCCCCTGCCTATTCTTATAGTTCTTCCAACTCTAAGTGTATGTGTTTGTTACCCATGACACCAATCCATGGATTTGCAAGTACAGTCTCATGTATTGCTTGGTGATGTCCCCAGGAAGTCACTGTAAGTGTGGTCAGCATTGTGTAGGTTGGGGGACAGGCCTTGAGAAACAATGGATGCATAAGCAAACGGAGGCTCCAAAGCAGTGCTGCCTGCTCAAACCTGGGGCCCTGCATATGTTTAAGTCTTTTAGTGATGGTGAAACTGTGGGAGATGACCCTCAGGGGCAGTTAAGCAGTGGCTAGGTCAGAGTCTTATCCAAGTAAAGGATCTAAGTAATGGAACCTTGAAAAAGCCGCTTCACCTCTGTGGTGCTAGAACCCAAAGGAGTTTAGAACTTGTGTCCAGGCACCCACTTCCTATGCATCTTGCTTGGCTAAATCTTTAAGAAAGGAAAATGTTTTCTTGCTGCAGCCTCATGTTCTGTGGCTCTGGCCCCAGCAACAAGTGAGAGCATTTTCATCACTGTACACGTCGGCTTAGCCCTCCCTTCAGAAGCTTCTGGCCATTTGGCGTGAGATATCTGAAGGCAGCACATGGCAGCCCTGGGCAAGTTCCTCTAGGCCAGGCCAGAATTGTGATTCTCCCTGGAGCCCCTGCTCCCCCCCACCACCTCGTGTGCATGCGTGTGTGCGTGCGTGCGCGCATGTGTGTGTGTGTGCATGCAGGAGGGAGGGTGGCATGGGATGAGGTCTCAGCCCTTGGACTGGAGTAGGTTGGAAAGCATGGGAACCCTGGTGGGCTTGTCGTGGCTCAGATCTCGGATTATGGCCAGACAGGTGGGAAGGTGTGCGCTGGCTGGGGCACATCACTCCAGATTTCAGTCCTGAGCCTGCAGTCCTTTGCCTCACTTCTTTCCCTGAAGGGCCATGCAGATATCCCTCTGTGCCTAATTCAGGGAGCAGAATTCCAAATGGGGTATCCCCTAGCAATGCCAGGCAGACCTCTCATACTCACGACCCAGCTTCAGGAAACTGCCTTTTCCTAGCTCCACACAGAGGAAATGAATCATAAAACGCCAGGCATGCCTGTGGAGAGTTATTTCCTTTGAAGCCCTGGTATCTATTTTAAGTAACCCATTCCTAATACCTGCCTGTTTTGCTGACCGTGTGCACATCCCCTTTTTTGTCTGTTTTCCTCACTGGAAGTGAGTTCCATGTGGACTGGCACCATGCCATGTTCTGTCCCTGATGAAGCTATAGTTCCTGGCACAGAGCAAAGATCTATGAGTGGACAGGCAGATGGATCAAGAGACAGACAGGAGAGTTCACAAGCATAACTTTACTTGGGGCAGGGTGGGGTCACAGTACAGGCCCTGGATGGTGTCCAAGGAGCGCATCCAGCTGTCTTTCCAGCGCTGAGCCTGCCTCACTTGTGTCACGTTGTCATTGTGGATCCTCTTCAGCTCTTCCTCAAATAGTGCTAAGTATTTCTAAGGAAGAAAGGCATCAGGAGGGACTGGGTAGATGGACTTGTGCTGTCTGCTCCAGGAGCACTGTTGCTAGCTGGCAAGTAGTCTCAATTGAATGCACTGCAGGACTAGCAAGCATTTCCATGAATTCACCTAACAATCTATTAGGTAGGTGCTTTTGCTTCCTTCATTTTATAGATAGGAAGATTGAGGCTCAGAGCCTTGGCTGGGTTCACTTGGCACGGGAGGGGCTGGACAAGGACTAGGGCCATGTGTTGCAGTAGAGCCTCTTGGAGCTCAGGAATCCTGGCATCCTTCTGAGGCTAAGCCCCTGGCCTCTAGCCTTGGTTGACTTTGGTGATCAGAGCCCCTCTCTTTGCCTGGAAGCTGGGCAAGTGCCAGCATCAGTTGCTCTCCCAATCCTAGGACCAGCAGATCTGTAGGAAGGACAAGACCTTTCTGGGAGCACTAGGACTAATGACCCATGGAGCTTTAGAGCTATAAGGCCCCTTGACTGGGAGGCAACATCTCAGAGTAGAGTCCCTTATCGGGCAGACTCATAGGGGCTTCACAGGCAGCGGGATCAAATCCTGGCTCTGCTACCCTGTCATGGCTTAGAAGGACAGTTGTCTTCAGGCAACAGTGTCCTCATCAATGAAATGGAGACCACCATTCTACCTCCCCTTAGGAGGATTCAGTGAGGTGCCTCATGTTAAGAACAGAAATTATTAGCAGTGCTTAGGTGGCTAGTGCTCCTGCTAACAATGTCCACTCAAAGCCACTGCTATCCTCACCTCCGTGCCTGTCCGGCACATTCCTGAGCTCATTCTACTGTCCCTCTGCAAAGATTTTCTTCATCCTACACTGTTAGGTATCCCTCAGCCGAGCTCCCACTGCAGCAGATTCAAACTTAGACCCCAGCTAGCACTGGTACCAGACACGACACAAGGCTCCTATCTATGAATATCAATTGAGTGTTAAAACCTGTGACTGAGAAGCAGTGACACCTGTTGGTTGTCTGCTCTATAGGCTATATATGAGGGTGCTCTATGGTGAGCTGTTCCCTTCCTCCTGAGGCAGCCATGCTGAGCTGCTCTGTGCTCCCTAGCATATACCCATTCCACCCAGGCTTACCAGGTACACTGTGTTTCGGGCTTCCACCGCAGCCAGGTGGCCCAGGGTGGTCTTAGAGGTGGTTATTGAGGGTGTCTTCTGAACAAGGATCTTGTTTTGGATGGTGATTTGCGTGGGCTTGATTCCTGGCCACTTCCTACAAACACATATTTGGCATTATTATCCAAAACTCAGGGGCCACAACTGGTGCTGATTAAGCTCAACAATTATCATGGCTTTAAACAGCTTCATAAAAAGAAAAGGCCCCAGTAAGTGTTTAATGTGGCACTTCTTTAGGTTCTGCTTTGTATTTACACACTGCTGTAATGGCTGTGTGTGCAGTCTTGGGTTCTGTCTGGGTAGATGGAACCCCATACGTTTTCTGGGCCTGTTTCCTCATCAGTCTGCAAAACAGCCGGAAGTCCTGGTCCATTTCTCTACTACACTGTCACTGATAGCCACATCGGTGGGCAAGTCATTGCTTTCACGTTCTTGGAGCACAGGAGACAGGCAGTTTGACAGTTATCACCACATAGAACAGACAGCTGGAGTGGTTCATGATGCCTACAGTGACCAGGGAATATGCCTCTCTCTGGGACAGGTCTCCCTTTCTTTGTGGATTTATAGGATGAGTCCTTATCATGTAAACTTATAGTTCCTTAGCTCTTAGTATGTGCACGATGGGGGGGGGGATGACTCTGTGGACAGCCCCATCTAACTTCCTCTTTGTAAAACTATGAGGTATACTGCCATGTCTACTTCACAGATGAGGAAACTGAGGCTCAGAGCAAAATGCCTCTCTAAAGTTGTCAGCTCTATCTGAGATTGGAGACTGAAGCCCTCAGTATCCCATGCCCCTGGAGACTGAAGCCCTCAGTATCCCATGCCCCATGCCCTGAAGACACAGCCACTTATTGCTGCTCTGGGCTCTTACCTGCTCCCACGTTCGACCAGAGGCTTCTCAATCTCTTCCTCCAGGGAGAGCTTGGCCAGTCTCTTCCGTATGAGGATTGACATTTTCTGTTTGGAGGGCTCCATCTCTGACAGGGAACAGTTGGGTTACTGACTGTGGCCTTAGTTACAGCCTGAGGTCAAGGGATATCCTTGTGTGGTAACATGGTGGTAACTGCATAGCAGTTCTAAGCAAGGAACCCCAGTGGGCACCGCTGCTGCCAGCTTGTGTCTGTTCTCATGCCCAGCTCCTCACTGGGGGCCTTTGGTGGCAGACAGGACCCCTCCACTGGGAAGCTGGCACACCAGACAGGAAGCTGGGGCAGTGGGCATCACAACAGAAACTTGAGAAGTGGTCTAGGTGGTTCCCAACTCCAAATCCCTGAACTGGGTGTTCTGATCTTCCCACAGCTCAAGTAAGCCCCCAAATATACTTTGGAGAATCTTCTGTAGGCTTTCTCAGTAAAAGTATCTCTGGACTGTGTGTTGAATGCCTGGCTTGCTGACCCAGCCTAGGATGTGCTTTTGTGATAAGAAGAGGGTATGCTTTTGTGGAGCGAAGACCAACAGGCAATGACCTCCTTGACTGCACCTTTGTTTGCTGTGGATGCTAGAGCCAAGAAGCTCAGCTCAGAAGCCTGAGATTAGGTCAGGCAAAGATTTCCTCGGGTCTGGTGCCAGGGATCCTCCCTGTATAGCAGTTCTAGGCAAGGCACCACGGTGCCAGCTCCGGTGTCTGAGCTCTTAACTACCAGTGTCTCTGCTGGTCTGCATTCCCAAAGAGACCTCTGATGATGGGAAGTAGCCAACATCTCAAAAGTGTGCATGCGTTTTGCTCAGAAACTGTAAGCCAAGGGCTTATTGCCCCCGCAAAATGTTGCATGGATGCAGAGATTCTCTTTAGTGCAATTACAGGAGTGAAAAGTTGGAAGTGGCCCAATGCATAGCAGTAGGAGATGAGTTGGTAAATGATGATGCTTGGTGAATCTCAGTGCAAGGCAACAGAAAATGTTCCTAGGATGGCCAGCCCCACATCTAGGCAGGGGCAGGTCACACACAGCCTCGGGCCTTGTGCCTGGATGTGTGTCTTTGCAGCTAGGGGGAGGGGCCACGGCTGCCAAGGCCACTGACTTCTGGGCACAAAGGAGGTGTTCTTCACTAGCTTCCTAGTTCATACCAAATTTCTTACTTAACCATAACAAACATTTTTATTGTCTTTTAAATAAAAAACTTTAAAAAATAGAGTAGATTTTGATTACTTTATAGATCAGTAATGCATGATATTGAATGTATGATTTTAATCTTAGGTTTATAGAAGTAATACACACATTGTTAACAACTTAAACATCACTTAATGGTCGTGTGTGTGTGAGTCAGGGGCTTCCCACCATCCCACCCAGCAGTTGGCATCAGCAGCTGTCTCTCAAGCTGTGTCTCACACAGATTCATTTAAACACTTCTGAGTATGTGTGCTGATAGTCTATGTTTTTAAAGATGGGATCATAAACATGTCCTCCTTGTCCATGTACCTTTTTATGTACAATCCTTCCTTACATTGTGGCACATCAGCACATACAGACCTGGCACTTCCATTTAGGAGCTGCACAGTATTCACTTAAATATCTGCACTATCTCTTGGCATCCATTCTCTTGTGTATGAACACTGGTGCTGTTTCCAGTTCTTTGCCATCTCTTCATGTTGTTGTTGTTGTTGTTGTCGTTGTCGTTGTTGTTGTTGTTGTTGTTGTTGTTGTTGTTCTTCTTCTTCTTCTTCTTCTTC
>NDGN011335379.1:0-10081 GCA_002564285.1 Tympanoctomys barrerae | reverse complement strand
TGTTGTTCAGTTCTGTTCTGTTCTTTCCTTGCACAGGGGGATCCCTACCCCATGACCCCACCCCCAGTCAATGCCCATTTTTATCATCCCTCTCCTGCTTTATTTATTTTTCCAGCACTGGGCATTGAACTCAAAGCCCCACACAGGTTGGACAAGTGCTACATTACTGGCCTGTGCCCCCAGCCCTCCCTTTTGAGTTTAAACAAACTCTTCTGTAGTGTTTCACTGTGTTTCGATTCCTCCGCATTCATTATTTGCTTTGAGCCTCATGGCATGCCTGTGAGGTAGGCAGGGCAGGTGTGATCCCTCCCTTTTATGGATGAGGAAATGCAGCTCAGCCGATTGGTGTCCAAGGTTAAAGCAGCACACTGTACCTTCCAGAGGTCATGGGCAGCCCGCCTCAGCCTCAGATGACCTCTTCCTTTTCCATCATTGATAGTACTGAAACCTGGGTGGGCTCCTGTTCTACTTATTGAAGAACTCATTTCCCCAAGGGCATTGTGAAGGACCAAGGGCACCACGACCTTTGCCTCCTGCACATCTCTTGTCTCCTGCAGCAAGGGCTAACATATAGCAAGGATTTGCACATCCAGGACTTGCCCCTTCCTCACATAACCTATCAGGTGGGCACCATGTGAGCACTCATTGTACAGAGAGGTTTGGAAGTGAATGGACCTACTGGGGTAGGCGAGGTGCCGAGTACTTAGCACTATGCACTGAGTATGGTGCTAGTAAGTTGAGCTCCATAGATGAAGGAATGAAAAGCTAAGATGCTCCAATGGAAATCGGGAAAGGACAGGCACTGACTTTTAGAAGTGGTCCAGGCCCCAAGAACATGGTTGTTTTTACCTCCACAGTGTATAGCCAGCCCCTGAAGTGAGCACCAGGGGTGAAATTAAGTAAAGGCCCTCGAGGTCTTTCATGATGTGAAGTAAAGGATGCTGGGTAGCTGAGTTTGTCCTGGAGCCATGTGCCTCCACTTTGAGGACTTCTCTCAAAACTCCCCTCATCCTGCCCTGGAGTGGGGCATGGTGTCCCCTCGGGAAAGGGCAGAGAGCAGCACATTCCTGGGAAGGTTGGCATGTGTGCTGAGGAGGAGTCTGACTCCCAGTACAGAGATCCTGCTCTGTCATGATGGGGCACTGGGGTGGTGCTGCCTGCAGTTGGGTCTATGACATTGAGGTTTTCAGCATCAGTTTGTGCTTGGGGATCATCTGGAGGGCAGGTGCCAAGGGCATTTCCAGGTACTATCCTGGAAGAGTTTGAGTCAGAGGGCCTGGGCGAACTGTAATTCTGAGACATGCAGGTGCAGACCTCACTTGGGAAAACACTGCAAAGTGGGGAGCCCTAGGAGGCTCCAAGGACCTAAGCCTTTCACCGAGACCACCGTGGACAACAACAGCACATCCAATGGGATGCTACTGTGTCCCCGCTGTGGCACAACATCCTCTGAGAGGGTCATTTCTCTCCCAGCCTAACTTTATTGTGACACAGTCTCCCATTACCAGCTACAGCAGCTCTCCAGTATTACCAGCCCTGCCTTGACAGGGTCCGAATGTCCTGGGACAACAGCTTTTGTATCTCCCACAGCACTTTCCAGACATCCCAGCAGGGCCAAGACTCTCTAAGAAATGTGATCAGTGTCCTCTCAGGATCTTCAGTTATGACACACTTCATGGTCTGGCGGCCAGTGCCCCGCCCTTCATCCCAAATCCTTGCTCCGTTGGCCTGGAGAAGTGCTATGAGCAGCAGTTCTCATGGTGCACAGCTGTTGTTTACAAAAGGCACATGTCCTAGCAGGCGGGGGTGGTACGTAAGGTAGCGCAGCACACACGGCACCCACTCCTCCTACCCATATGCTTGCTTGTCCACCTGCCCATCCACCTGCTCATCCGTCCACTTCTCTGTCCACCCATTCATCCGTGCGTCCTTTCCTCCCTCCCTCTCTCTACCCACTCACCAAGCACCCATTCATCCATGCAATCAGCTGAGTTCCCTGCTGTGTGAGGCACCTGGTAAGGCACCTGGTGATAGGATCTTTTTCAACCTGGAGAGCTCGCCACCTACTGGACACACTAATAACTACAGGGAAAGCAGACTGCCTCAGCGCTCCAGGGGAGGCTTGATCAAAGATTAGCTGTGAGGAAGGTTGTGCTAGCCCCTGGCCAGACTCTGCCAGTGCCTGTCTGATCCCAGGCAGGGATGGAATACAGAGGTACTAGATTGTCTCAATCCCTAACTTCTCCATTAGTTCCTCTGAAGCCACTGAAGTCCTGGTATCTAGGATAGTGGGCTCAAGCCTGCCCGTGCCAACCAGAGGGCCCCTCTTCTCCTGATGTCTTATGTCCAGATGTCAAGTCTGAACAGGGGAGGAGCAGCCAGAGCAGCGGGGCCCACTTGCCACAGGGAACACTGGTGGTCTGAGGGCCCCAGCATCACGGCCCAGATGGGGCCAGGCCTCGTGAGGACCCTGCCGTCTTGGGTGGAAATGGACAAGGAGAGAGTAGCAATGTGCACGGACATAGCCAAGCATTCCAAGAGCCCTGCTGGGTCACCCTCAGCTCTACAGGTCCTTGGCGGGATGAAGCATCAGAAGCACTGGGATGACCTGCTTCTCTTCTCTCCCTGGTGGCTACCGGCAATCATCAGAGTCTTGGCAATCATCAGTCTTGCCCCCAGCCTGGCTCTTCTACAGAGCTGGTCCCTCCCCAGCCCATTACTACGCCCCCAAGGGCAAACTCACCACAGCGTCTCGCCCTGGGGAGCTGGAGCGGCTGGGCCCAAGGATCGGGCCCTTGCCCTTTTCCCACAGCGTGTATCGGCCACCGGGTCGGCAGGTGGGACTGAGGACTTCAGGGGCTCGGGAGGGAGAGGCCTGCATGAGCACCTGGCGCGGGCTGCCCTTGTGAGCATAGTTTTCTAGGTAGTCCTCCACGTACTCGGAGCGGCTGGCAGCCTGGTAGAGGCCTTGCAGGGCACAGAGCTCCTTGCGTGTGCGGGCCAGCATGGGGCTGCGGCCCAGGTTCCCCGGGTCTATCCGGTAGCTATCTGAAGTCCAGTAGCCATCTGAGGTCCGGAGGCTGGAGAAATCCCGGGCCAGGTCTGATTGGCTGTTCGACTTTTTCTGGGTCAGGGTCATTCCCTGGTCGCGACCACTCACGGGCAGGTAGCTGAGGGAGTTGCTGGTCACTCCATAGGGAAATCCACTGCCCCCGCTGAGCCCGCTGCCAGAAGGCCGCTCGGTGCTCCGGGTCTGGCTCTCTGCCCGCTTACTACCTCCGATGAAGTCGGGTCTCAGCAGGGGGCGGCCCCGGTCATAGTCCAGGATGGAGGAGGGGCCATAGGTTCTGGGTCGGGGAAGGAAACTGCTGGGGGGGCTTGGCTTGAAACTGAGCTTCTCCTTCTCCAGGAAGGAGGCGGCCAGGTTGGCCCCGTAGGAGGAGGGGGTGTAGGTACCATAGCCCGATTTGGCGTAGGGGGCATCTGTGTAGCGGGCTGATTCTGTGTAGCGCTTCAGGGTGGAGGAGAGCTGGGACATCCTTCAGGGCGGCACTCAGGGGGGACTGGGAGCCTCATGGGCTGAAAGACAAAGAAAGGAGTTGTCAAAGGGCCCTTCCAGGTGTCTGCTCTCCATCCAAGATGGGCCAGAACCATTTCTACGTCCATAGAGACTGTCTGTTTGCCGAGAAATAACATGCATACATGCATGAAGATGTGCATGTGGGCTTGCACATGTCACGTGTTCACAGCTATGCCCATGTGTTCAGGAGAAAAATTGACATCAGCGTGTCCTGGCCACTCTGAATTCTCCCTTCAAAGATTCAAACATGCAAACAGGCTGTCCTCTGCAGCCCTTTAAGCTCAGGACAGTCTTCTGGCTCAATCCCATTTGGTTCCTCTTCTCAGCTTCTACACAGACTTCTGAGCTGGGCAGGCCTCTGACCTCACTCCCTGGACTGAGAATGTGGGACTTGTCAAGAGTTAGGATGGCTTCCCGCCCTCTGGCTGAGGAGACCTTTTGGCATCAAGGCTGTCTGTTGCAATGACCTAAGGATCTTGGGGTCAGCTCCTTCCTGAGATAAAAGAGGCCCATGAGAGAAAGCGATGGGAAAGAGTGCGTGGAGCCTTTGGAGACGCCATTCCAGAGCTCTTCCCTGGAAACAAGCACCAGCTGCTTGGACCCCCATGGGGGATACATACAGGCATGGTGGGACCCATGTTCCTCACCGCTCTTAACCTTCTGTTCTAAGCAGTTAGTGTCCTGTGGCTCTCAGGGTTCTCTCAATCAGGATATTAAATTGCTCCTGGCAATAGTTGACTTGTGCAAAGGGGGCCCCCTAGGGTCTAAAATCATGCACTGCAGGCAGCTCTCCCAGGTGTTGGTACTTGTCCTGTCGGTGCAGCCCCCTTTCTAGGAGCTGGGGTGAGTCTAGTGAAGGAACGCAGAAATCACTGAATGTAGAGCTAGGAAGGCCCTAAAGGATCACACACTCTAACCTCTAGATGGCACAAATGCGAACACTACTTAATCCAGGGTCACACTCCAGCAGTCAAGATCCGAATCTCAGTCTTCGAGAATGCACCAGCTTTCTTTCCACTTAGCTTTGAGCTGCCACTCCATCGTAGCTGGGGGCCTCCCAAGTCCCTCCATCACCTCACTGTGCAAACTTTAGCTCTAGTGGAGCTGGAGAGGCTGAGGTGCTTTGGGGGTGAGGATCAAGTAGGGGGAAGCCCCTTTCCTTGAGGGCCTAAGGAGCTTATAGTGGGGGGCCCTTCCAGCAGTCTGAGCAGTGTGCATAGGGGCTGGTTTTGACTCCCCTGGGACACACTAGCTGGCCAGTTTTGTACTAGCCACTTAATCTCTTTGAGCTCCAATTTCCTTACCTGTACATGAACATAATAATTACCACCATGATTCCTATCTCACTGTTGTCATGAGGAATAAATGAGATAATAACACGTGAAAGCACTTAACAATGACTGGTTATTATCTCTTCCCACAGCCCTTGCCAGGCAGCCCGGCTCCTCTCTTCATAGTCTCCCTTCATACTCAGCCTGGACGCCAGGCTTCACTCTGTAGCTCCCTGTGAGCTAAACGGACACACACCAAGCCCTTCCAGACCCTGGCTCGGGCAGCCCATCGCCTGCCTGAGGCCGGCAGCAGTCCAGCTCAACAGGGCAGAGAAGAGCTGGTGCCAAACCCCAAAAGCTCGAGGTCTGGCAGGAAGCCCCGGAAATCCAATCCAGGCAAGGCTTGGGACGGGTGCAGGACTGGAAAGGAACAAGTGGCAGCTTCCACGCAGATCCCAGCACAGCACTCCCAGACTCTGACAGAGACTCCAGCCATGTTCAGGCTGGTACTAGGAAACCCTGCCCCTTCTGCAGAGACTCCTGAGCTGGGGAGTCCTTTACTGCGTGTCCTTTTCTTGCCTGACCCCTGGACCCTTCTCTCACATACACTCACTTGCGCCCTGTGCTTCCATTTCCAGAAAACTTTCCTCTGTAGGAAAAGGGGGCCGATCTCAGCAGGGAAACCACAGTGGAGAGGCAGAATAAGGCTCAGGGTGGGGGCAGAGGACCAGTCCTGCTCTATTTCACTTTAGAGAGCTCCATCAATAATGTAAAGTTAGCGAGACTCCAGGTCTGAGGAGCCAGACTCCCAGACACTAAGTAGCCAATCAGATCCGTCTCCACCCCCAGGGTATGAGCTCATGGCTCCTTTCCACTGCTCTCCCTCCCCTCCCCAAGAGGCTTGCAGGGAATTGGTATTCTGTGGGCAGTACCCCAAGCCTGTGACCTCTCCTGGCCTCGCTGATGACGCACAAATGCCGGGGCCAAACAAAGTACAACAGACAGGGACAGACAGCCCTGGAAGTGTTGGAGGCTGGAGGTGGAGTCATACCTTCTGGCCCACAGGATCCCAGGAGACCTCCCAAATCTGGCTGTCCTGTCTGCTCCAATCTGGCAGGCAACTAACTACCAGGCCAGCTTCCTCTCCCCAGCAGCCCTGGAGTCACGCTATCACCAACAGCTCTGGAAGCTGTAGTTCAGCTCCGACTCTGGCTTACACTCCTCCTGTGTCTGGGGAGACGGCTCTGTGGGGCTGACGCCTAGCACATAGCTCTCCCTTCCACAAAGTCCCATCAAACTCCTGAGAAAAGTCCCAGCCACGTCCAGGTGAGAAGACGGCTTGGGCTGGTACCCCTGGGCATTACCTGGCACAGCAGTCCTTAAGAGGTTGCAGAACACACCTTAGGCGGGAGCTGGGGCTGGGGCCCAGGCTGGGCTTTACTGCGCAAGAAGGGCCAGGCTGGGTACTCACATGGCTGCGAGTCTCCCTGTTGCCACAGGAACGGCCTGGACTGAATGGTTCTTTCATGGGGCAGTGGGAGGCCAGACGATTGGCTGGGATCCCCCATACCCCTCCCTGCCCAGTGTGGGGCCTCTGCTGCCTGGCTCCTTTCACTGTTTACCCGGAGCTGGCAAGTACAGGCATGCGGCTCCAGGCAGCGCCTCCTCAGGTGCCTACCACCTTGGACCACAGGGCCAGTCCCCGGTCCACGCTGCTCCCACGTGTTGTCTTCACAGAGCTGCCCACTCTCTGCTTCTCTGAGATCCCCCATCACTTGCTCAGTTTCTTTTTGGGAGGCGTGCCAGTATTACTCTGCACAGAGCCATTCAGCTTCCTGTCGGGACACCTGAGCCAAGCAGCTGTCACCTGGCTGGATGGGGCTGTGCACCTAGGGACCAGGGACCAAGCTCGCTCAGGACTTCACATGCAGCTTCTGATTTCACCTTTCAGGCAGCCTTACACCAACACTCACACGCCCTCGCTATGTATCCAGCATTTTTCTATACACGCTCATGTGCACAGCAGCCGGGAGGTTCCAATGCAGGTGTGAGCTCCCACTCTTTCAGGTATACAGATGCCTCAAACTTACAGATGCCACAGGTCGGGTCAAATGATTACAATTAAAATTTCAAAAACGTACCCACAATTTGGAAAATAAACATTCAAGAAAATTAGAAATTGTTTTGGAGAGGGCAGAGCTAGGATTTGAATTCAGTATGTTCACACGTTAGGCGAATTCTCTGCCTCTGGCTACATCCCTCATTCTAACTGGAAACCTTTCAAATGAAGTTTTGAACATTTGTACTGCTGAAGGTATTAATTCTGAAAACTTTGCTAAGACTTGGGACACATGCACCGACTCACTTAACCCTCCCAAGGTCTCATAAGCAGCAGGTGCTATCACGCTGCTCATTTTTTCAGATAAGGAAATTAGGGTCCCCAGAAGTGATGTGGGTTTCCTAAAGTCAGGCTGGAGACCTATGCTCTGCCTGCTACAGCCACTCAGAAGCTGAGCCCCTGCCCTGGACTGTCCTGGGCCTGGGGACCTGTGGGGGTGGGTGGGCAGAGCAGTGCGACAGGATCCGAGCGTCTGCTATGCAGAAACAGCACGGAGGCAGGGCACAGACTCCCTCAGGAGCAGCCTGCTGGATTTTCCACTGCAGAGGAATGAAAACGAAGCCAGCTGCAACCTGAGCCCCGGAACAATTCTGATCAGCCATGAGATGGTTCAGGAGGCCTCCATTTCACTGGTGATGCCAAGTTCCTGTGCGCTGTCACCAGCATCTACCCTAGCTCGGGGTCACTGGGCCTAGGCCTGGTTGTGAACATGCCCCCGAGCCTACTTCCCTGGCCACAGCACAGCCCACTCCCCAAAGGACTATACTAGGTGAGTCAGAGATTAAAATGAACCGTGTTCTCTTGGGGCAACCAACCTTCTTGCGTCAGCTGGTCAGCCACTGTCATTTCCTGTAGCTCACGTGAAGAGCTCCCTAACCTGTCCAGCCAGGGGAGGGACTTGCTCACCAGGAATCTCAGGCACTCCTGGCCCTGGGGGCAGGGGGTGGGTGACAGTCTACATCCCCACAGTCTTCATGGCTCCTCTCTGCCCAGATCTGCTGTCTCCTGAGTGAAGGCATGCCGGCTTCTGTGAGGCCTTGCCACTGCCCAGACAGAGAAGCCTAAGCTGAGTTTCCCAGACACTCCCAAGCTGGGTTAGGTCCTTTCCCTCCTACCCAGATGTTCAGGGCAGGTGAGTGGGGTGTCCTGGCCAGTCTTGCCAGATGCTTGGGAACCCCCACTGGGGTAAACTTGGAGATCCCCAGAGCTCCTAGTTAAGTGCATTGGAATGTGCTGACCCTGAAAGGTAGGAGGGTGAGTGAGGAGCCCTTCTCCCTCTACTCACGCTCTCTGACCCTTACACCTCACTGCTTAGGTCCCTGGCTACACTGGCTGAGCACAAGCACCCAGCCCTGAAAGGTGTGGAGGATGCAGTACAGGATGGGGTAGGACCCAACTCTACCTACATTCAGGCACTGGGAACCTCAGCTGTCCCTCCTCCCACCTGTCGCTAGCAGCTCTTTTAGGAGTTAGCACCCAGTGATCCACCAGCTGAGTGTCCTACCCTCTTGCCTGCTTTGTCACAGGCCATTCACAGAATTTGTGTCCAACTCTATCTAACTTCTGGTAGATTCCCAAGGGCCTAGGAGTCTGATGAGGGAGGCAAGATAAAAAGATTGGAGATTAGGGCAAGTATCCTGAGGCGTGAAAGGGTAGATGGGCCCAGGTTAGCATGTCTATAAGATGCTTCTTGATTTGGCATTGGGAGACTGGACATCATTACAGGTCCAAAATAAAAAAAAGAAAGAAAGAAAGAAAGAAAGAAAGAAAGAAAGAAAGAAAGAAAAAAGAAATGGGCCTCCACACAGTTCTGGCATCCTTTGACTCTCTTTCCCACCCACCCCTGCCTGGGCCCTGTCCGGGTCCCCCTGCCCAGGAGGAGGAGAGCCCTGTGTCCCTCACTCTCCTCTAGGCCTCAGCCGCCATGTCTCTGCACTTCCAGGGCAGCCTTTGGTCCCGTCTACGTCACCCACCAGGCCCAGTGGCTGGCCTTTCCCATGCTCCCCCAGATTCACTCACTCCTGTCTTCTAGACAGCCAGCCTGAGAAACTCGGCTACCACAGGAGCAGCTACTGACCTGTGTCCAGGGGCACTGGAAGGGGCCTGGGGTCGTCTTCCCCAGAAGGGCAGGGAAGGCAGTGGACAGGCCAGAAGCCGAGTCTGACTTGGGGCTCTGTAATCCGGAGCTCAGGTTACGGCTCGATATATATAGTATCTTATCTGACCTCGCAGAGACAGCAACTCACTTGCATTCCAAGCCCCAGGAGAATTAAAGGGGCAGTGGCATGCCCACCCTCTGCCAGCTGCCTGGCTGGACCAGTGCCAGCGACGGAGATCTATTAGGACTCTTGGGAGGGGGCATTTTTGAAGTGGAACAATAGGGGGATTCAAGGGGAAACCAAAAACTGAAAAGAAGGTAGAGGCACGGGGTGGAACTTGAGCCAAAAATAAGGAGAAGGGGTATTCTCTGGAGCTGTCAGTCTAGAATCAGAGAAGAAGCTGCCTCACTAATAGTTCAGCCCCTGGGCTTTTGAGAAGAGAAGATTTAGCTCAAGGGTTTGCAAACAGAGAAGCAGGTGGATCCAGCACTCTGGTTTCAGCCAGCTACATTTTTTTTTTTTTTTTTTTCCTGAGATGAGCCTTGCCAGGGACTTACTATGTATGCTAGGCTAGCCTTGAACACTACATGCTTCCGTCTCAGCCTTCTCTGTGCTAGGATTACAGGTATGCACCACCATGCCTGGCTTCAGCCTGCTACTTTTTAATAATGAGCTTCTAGGTCTAGGCCTGAATTCTAGTTCTTTCTGTTACTGGATCTGAGTCAGCAGCAGGTGACTTAAGCTCTCTGAACCCTAGTTATTTAATCTGTAAAACAGGATTATAATAATAACAATGATATATCTTACAGTTTTGAGGATAATAAAAATGTAAGTTTTTTTTTTTTTTTTTTTTTTTTTGGTATGGGGGCTCAAACTCAGGACCTTGCGCTTGTCAGGCAGACACTTAAATTTCTTGACACATAGTAAAAATTCAAAAATGATGTTCCCTTGGGCTGGTGAGATGGCTCAGTGGTCTAAAGCACCTACTTGGAATCAAGCTAAGCTAAGCAAA
>NDGN011335363.1:0-18410 GCA_002564285.1 Tympanoctomys barrerae | reverse complement strand
GATTGAACTCAGGCCTTTGCGCTTGCCAGGGAAGCTCTTATTCCACTGAGCCATCTCCCTGGCTATATTCCAGTTTCTGAAACACATGGTGATAACACGCCATTACTGAAGCTGAGAAAACAGAAACAAAGACCGGAAATTCCTTCTACCTTCACTGAAAGTCATTTAGCCAGGAAAGATCACCTCAATATACTACGTTTTCTGAGACTTACTAGTACATTATGATAAAGATACACTGAAAAAAATTCAAAACTCTAATAAACCAGACAGGGTGCACCTTATAATCTCAGCACTCCACTTGAGAAGCTGAGAAAGATATCAAGTTCCAGGCCAACCTGGGATAGTGAGTTAGAAGACCAGTCTGTACCACAGAGGGAGATTCTATCTGCAAAAACAAAATACTCTGCAGTAGAATTTGGAATTACTCTGGCCAGGTGAGCTACAGGGCCATCCTTGCTTCCTGTTAATATCCCAGGTCCTTCCTAGGCATGGTCTTGAGACCTCTCTGAGCTCTCACAAGGACTCAGCGGAAGTCAAATCATTCTTCACATGTGGAAGAGGATATTTGGTTTCTTTCTATTCCTGGCCTGACCTTATTCTTGGATAAGGCTCTTAGTTTCTGTGTTAGTTTCCTAATTTGTTTTTGTTTTTGTTTTTTTTGGTTTGTTTTTCTGTTTTTTAAGAAAGGATCTACAGGGTGTTCAGGGTCTCACTACTAAATGGGAGACTTGTAGAAATCTGCCTGTTTACAGCTTCCCAAGAGCTGGGATTACAGGCATGCACCACCACGCCCAGTCTAAATTGCAATTGCCCTATCAGCATGCCCCGGCGTTGGGCTGGCACGGCAGGCCCAGGGATCAAATCCCTGGCCTCAATCCACTGAGCTATTTGGCCAGCCCTACTTTCCTAATTTGTCAAGCATATTTCATACAAATGTAAAGGGTTTGAGTTATGACCTTTCTGGTCTTCATTGGGTTTGTAAAGGACAAAAATGCAAAAGAGCATGAACTCTACTAGGTCTTACTTTGCTAGTAAAGAGGAAAAAAAGAATGTTTCAAAAAGAAATAATATAAATCTAAGATGATCTTTTATTACAACTCAACCTACATAAGTATGGAAAGGCAGGGGCAGGTCTAGTCCCAGCTTTGGCCCAAAGAATTCTGCCAAACGTCCAAGCTTAGGCAGTGTTTCTGTTTGCTTGTCTTTTTGGTTTCCTAACACTTGCCACATCCAATATAAATAATTAGATTCCTGCTCTCCAGATTTCTCATTATCATGCAACCATGCAGTTGATGATCAAGCTTTATAAATTTAGCAACATGTTGCCTTCCCAGTCCCATCCCCCTTCTCGTCCCATTTTTGCTCTAGCACCCTCTCACCTCTCACCTCTCGCTCCCCTGCCCCAGATATTGAAACTAGGTCCTGTGCACAAAGTAGCCCTACTAGATTCTTTCTTTTACTAAAGAATCAACATATAGGCTCTTTAAATTTTTAGCAAGCCATTTACAAAATGAGTGCATTTAAATGTGATTCTGAAATTTTGGTTTGGTTTGGTTTGGTTTGGTTTTGAGACAGGGTATTGCCTTGTAGTTCAGGCTGGCTTGGAACACACTATATAGCTTAGGCTGGCCTCGAACTTGCAGCAGCCCTCCAGCCTGTTTCCCAAGCGCTAGGATTATGGGCATAAGCCACCACATCTAGCTGAAATTTGATTTAAAATTTCATATATAATCTTTAGAAACATAACCAGCCTAGAACATCAGAAAACTTAATTTTTTTCATAAATTTATTAGAAAACTTAATTTTTAATTAGTAAAAATTTTTATTTTTATTGTTTCTGTGTATATCTTTTAAATCTTTTAAGATTTTATTTTAATGTAATACAGATAGATATTAATAAAAATATCAAAATACTGCTATAAAAACAAAATTTCATAATAAAATAGAGAATAACAATGGTTAATATACTGTGTATTATGATCTTAAAAGAACAATAAAAATGTTACTAGACTACAAGTCATAAGAAAGACTCTTACAAAGAAAGAAAGGATAAAACTTTCTTTTCAACAAACAAGAAACAACAACTAGTATAAATGAAACAAACTGTATTTATCTTAAAATAGTTTTGAAATAGCATACTAAATCATTTGGGGAGCTATTTGAACTTCTCCCTACTTCCTACCCATCAGTCACCTATTTTGATATGTATAGCTTTTGAGTTTCTCATATAGAAGGAACCATGTAATATTAAATTTGTGCATCTGACCTATTTCATTTGACGTGATGTTAAGTTCCACCCATTTCCTTATGAACACCTTTCTTTGTGGCAAAGTAGTACTTTGTTACGTGTAGATGCATTTTTTTATCCATTCATCTGTTAATGGTCATATGTGCTGTTTCTAAGATCTAGAAATATGTATATTTTAATTAAATTTTTTATCTAATTAAAATGCACATAAAATTTAGCTCTATCTTTTTGATTGTTTGAGTAGTTTGGGTTTTTTGAGGCAAGGTCTTACTATGTAGACCCTGTCCTAAATTCATTAAAAAATAAATAAATAAAAGGCTGAATAATATTCCATTACATTCATGTATTCACCTGGGTTTTTTTATCCACTCATGCATCCATCCATCAGTAGATATTTGAGTTGCTTCTCCTTTTAGCTTCTATTACACAGGTGTACAAATGAGTGTTTACATTTTGGGATATATATTCAGAGATGGAATCTTTAGGTCATATTGGTGATTCTGTTTTTAATTTTTGAGGAATTTGCATTGTGGTTCTCATAGTACTGGTACCATTTTATATTTCCTGTCAACAAAACAGAGGGGACCAGAGAGATAACTCAGTAGAATAAGTGCTTGCCTGGCAAATACAAGGTCCTGAGTTCAATTCCCGGTATCGGGGGGGGGGGGGAATTAACCTTTATAAATAAATAAATAATAAATAAAACAATACACAGGCAGTGCAATTTCACCTCATCCTATACTGATGGATATATGCTTTCCTACTGAGTGTGAACCAGTTTCTCCTTGTGATGTTTATTTTGATTTCATTTTTTAGTGGCTAGAGATATGGAGTAACCTTTCATGTGCTTATTGGTTATTATAACTTCTTTTAAGAAACAGATGTTCAAATCCTTTGCCTGTTGGCTTTTTGTTTTCCTTTTTGAGATAGGAGTTTCAGTGTGTTACCCAGGTTTGTTTTAAACTCCAAGGTTCAAGCAATCTTTTGGAACTGGGACTACACAGTCATACTAGGCTTTCAGTGCCTGTTTTTAAATTAGGTTGACTAATTAATTAGTTTTGTTTGTATATATTATTGTATATATAAACAAGGTAGAGGACAGGAAAAAAGCAGTTGCTAACTCAGAGGATGGAAGACCAAGAAGAATGGTTCGCTGTAGGAAAAGCTTGCCACTGCACATTGTATTGGAGGATCTCACATGTCGTTTGTGTTGGTAGACACAGGTCCCCTCCGAGGGCATCATTCTTCTTGCTGCACTGTCTTCAGTTTTTTGTTTCTATGTAGTTTTCCTGTTATCTCCCAGAGATGTACTTTTTTGTTTTTTTTACAAGTTTTTATTTTCCAGATATTTCAATTTGAGGTCCCTGAGAGGTTCTATTACCTACTGTCCTTGTTAAACTTTTTAAAGATACCTGATCCTACTTGATATTTTGAGGTCTGTTGTCAAAGTTTGGCCCTTTAGACTTTTGAACTGTTTAATTTGGAAACTGGCTATGTTCAATAAAATTTAAATTTTGAACAATTTGAGAAAAAAATAAAATAGGATTTTTTTAATTCACTGTACAACAAATGAATTTATCATAAGTGTCCCACAGTGTAGTAGAAATCACACAGACTTTAGAATAAAACATAATGGACAGGGCCATGAAAATATCTCAGTGGTCTAAGCACCTGCTTCGGCAAGCACAAGGGCCCGGGTTTAATCCTTGGTACCGCACGCTGTGCCTGCCCTGCCCTGGGTACGCCGAGCCGGCCACTGAAACCAGATGTGGTCGTGCATGCCTGTAATCCCAGCCCTGGGGAGGCTGAAAATAGGAGGATCACTACAAGTTCAAGCTGTGAAGTGAAACCCTGTACCCAATACATTTAAAAAAAAAAAAAAAAGGCTGTTATGAGAATCCTATCAAATAATGTTCTTAAAAGATTTTTAGTTTTGGTTTGTTTCTGAGGGAGGGGTGTTGAGGAAGGGTCTAGCTATGTAGTTCAGGTTGGCCTTGAACTCACAGCAAGCCCTTGAGTGTTCCATCACATCTGATTAGTTTTTTGCTTTTCTGGTAATCAGCACTCCTCTACCTATCCAAAATCAAGACAGCATGTTCATTTCCTGTTAGTGGGGGCCGGGGAGATAGTTCAATGGTCTGGGCGCCTGCGTGGCAAGTGCAAGGACCCAGGTTCAATCCAGTGCATATGCCAGCCTCTGAAACTGGGTGTGGTGGCCCACAAGTCTGAGCTGCATAGCGAGACCCTGTACCGAATAAATGAATAAATAAATAAATAAAGTTTCCTGGTTGTGTTTTCAGTAGCTAGAGCCCAATCCTGAGACTTTACCATCCCTTCTATGTTCTATTGGGGTCAAAGGAACCCAGTTACTCTTTAACCCCACTTAGGGGTGGGGGAGGAGTTGTCTTAAGGGGATTTATGAGCTTTATGATAATTGAAATAGCTCATCACTTCCCTGTTCATGCACAGCAGGCCAGGCCTCCTTCATGCCTGTTTCCTGGCAGAACAGGTGGATGTGATCAGTCATTCTGGGATGCATATTCTGTTCTTTATTTCAGATACAGTACTAAGATGGATGAGTATTATGAGATCTTGCTTTGGAGCCAAGTTATACCGTGGGGATTTTAGTTAGGCTAAATCCATCAAAGATATTAAAAAGACTATATGAGATCAAGAAGTAAATTAGTTCTTGAGCTATTGAATGTTCTCCCACAAGATTAGTATTCCATATTTCATTGCCTTTGGGTACTTACTCTGTGATTTAGTGTTTGGGCAGCTTTCCACCTGGACAGAAAAACTGCAGTATGCTGACAAAATTATGTATCTGGTCTCTGTTGCTTACTTAGCCAACTCTTCGGAGCCAGCAGACTTTGTTTATTCCTTGGGGAAGTCATCCTGTGGATTTTATTTTCAGATGATCTCAAAGGGCAGCAAGGAGCGCAGCACCGGGGCCACTGGAGTTAATGCAGATTCCTCCCGCTCCCATGCTGTCATTCAGATTCAGATCAAAGATTCAGCCAAGAGGACATTTGGCAGGTGAGCTGGAAATATGCAGGGAACTGTATTATCTGCCTTTCTTCAGTATGACTTTGAAATATTTGTTATCAACAACAGGGCTTTACTATCACAGTCTCCATTTTGGGGATATAGAGTCGTGATGTTAGCCTTGAAATAAATCATTGTACTAAAGTGCCATCAGTTGATTAACCATGAAGTAATGACCTATTGTTAGTCACCCTTTAGTTATTCAAAGGGACATTGATTGCTTCTAACATGAAACACAGTATCAGTAGAGAAACAGCAGGGAATGCGTCTCAGAAAGCTTACTTGCCATAAAGGAGTTGGAGGATTAATCCATTCTTGAAAGAAACCATAAGACAATTAGGTATGTTCATTGCTTCTCCAGTGCTGTCTTTGCAAACTCTGCCACACTGATGGATGAGCCTATCTCACCTCTGAGTAATTAGTCTGCTTTATTTTCCTATTCTCCTTTTTTCCTTTCTTTTCTTTTCTTTTCTTTTTCTTTTCTTTCTGGAAAGCAGCCCACAGAAGTTTCTATATAATTATGTAAGTGATCATCTGAGTGATTTGTATTGTGGTCATTCTTGAAAAGAATGTTTTATTAATTTCACTCACACTTCTTATAGATGATTAGAACTGACAGAAGTGTCTGAGTGAATGATGCCAGCATCATCAGACAGATCAGAAATTTATGATGTTTTTGGAAAATCGACATGAATGTCTTTTCTTTCCTGAGGATGATCCAGTGCTAATTTCTTCCTGAGGTCACACAGTGTGTAATGGTGTAAAAATAAACCAAAGCCTTGAGGAAGTAACTGGGCTCTTTTCTCTAGGATCTCTTTCATTGACTTGGCTGGCAGTGAAAGAGCAGCAGACGCCAAGGATTCAGACAGACAGACAAAGATGGAAGGTGCAGAAATAAACCAGAGTCTTCTGGCTGTAAGTTGCTCAAAATCTAAAAATCTTTGTTGAGAGATTTTGCTCCTGGCATGCAGCCAAAAGAAGTCGGGTGGAACCCATAGAGCAGCATGCATGCTGACATGCCATTATATATCTCAAAGATATGGACACTTTTTTAACATATCCCTCATAGTATTACCTTACCATATGTACCTTACCATATGTATCTTTTATCCAGTATTATAATTTCTCCTGAGTTCACATAACTCCTTTTTATAGCTGAATTGTTCAAATCATGGTACAAATAGTATCCCATATCACTTTTTCCTTTTTTTCTTTCTCATACTATCAGTGTATTTATTTTCTTTAACAAATTGGATTATTTGCCCTGTAAGATTTTCCACATTCTGGACATGGCTCCTTGAGTGCCTTCCCCTGTTTATGTTTGACATGTTATTCTATCCTGCATATTTCCTATAAAATGGTTAAATCTGTACTCTGCTGTGCAACATAGCTAATGTGATTTGAGATGTGCAATAAACATACTCTGGATTTTAACAACGTTATTGCCCAAAAGAAGCATGCACTTGCCTGGCAAGCACAAGGACCTGAGTTCAATCCTCAGTTCCACAGTTGGGACGATTGTAAGGAAAGAAAGGAAGCAGGCCATGTTTTGGACTCTGGGACTCAAGTCCTGTTCTTCATATCAGTTCAGGGCAACCCAAGATCATAGCCTAAATAGGAACGTTGTAGCTTGGCAGAACAGGCTGGTGTTTTCTAGTTTGCTTAGTTTTACGTGTGAACAGAAAATCGAGGGCATTTTGACTTCTTTTTGAGAAGTTTCCCAAGTATGGTTTATTTAAGAAAAACAAGTTTCCTACAGATGTAGCATCTATCTATTATTCGCTTTACATGGATATTCAATTCTCCCACTTTGCAGCTGAAGGAATGTATCCGAGCATTAGACCAGGAGCACACCCATACTCCCTTCAGGCAGAGCAAACTAACTCAGGTAAAGTCAAACGTGAGCCTTTGTGAGCTAAACTAAACCTCTCCTTTAAAAAAAAAAAAAAAATGAATCTTGAGTTGTTCTGTTTTACTCATTTTCCTTTTTGCATTCCTTTGTTCATTCAGTCAAGGCAGCTCTACTCTTCTGGTCACCACTTTTCTATTTGTTTCCAGGTAAAGAAACCTTATTGCCAGAAGGTGCCTCCCTATAGTTCAGTTACTCTAAGCTGAGGCAAGAGGACCACTTGCATCTGTAAATTTGAGACCAGCATGGGTAGCATAGCAGAACCCATCTTAAAAAACAAAACAAAACAATCCAAAACTCTATTAGCAAGGCCCAGTAGTACATGCTTGCAACCTCAGCACAGAGGGAAGTTAAGATAGGAGGATCACAAGTTCAAATTCCACCTGGGCAACTTAGCAAGACTTGTGTCAAAAAAAATTCCCTACCCTCCCTTTCATCCTCCCTTCCTATTTTAAGGAAAAAGTTTAAAAAGAGAATGGAGCTAGGCATGGTGGTATATGCTTATCATTCTAGCACTGGGGAAGCTGAAGCAGGAGAATTGCTGTAAGCTCAAGGCCAGCCTGAGCTACATAGTGAGACCCTGTCTCAAAAAACAAAAAGGAAGGAGAAACCCAAAAAAATTATGCGAGTATTAACTGATTATTCTGAATGGTGAAAATATAGGTATTTTACTTCTTCTGTTTTTCTCCTTTGTATTTCTTTATTTTTCTATTTTTTTGGTTTTTTTGAGACAGGTTCTCACTGTGCAGTTCACGCTGGCCTTGAATTCATCCTGTAGCCTAGGCTTGCCCCAAACTTACAGTGATCCTGCCGCCTCAGCCTCCCAAGTACTGGGATTATAGGTGTGCATCACCACACCTGGCCCTTTTTCTGTCTGTCCTGAAAATGTCTGGGAAACACCAGTACATATTAAATCAGCATCTGTAGTAGCCACTAGAGTGCAGCCTGGGGAGTAGTCTGTGTAGGTGCACACATCTGTGAAGACACTTATGTCACCTGGGGTAGAACCTACAGTAATGCCACTCCATAATTGTCAGAATTGGTGATCTGTGAGTTCAATTGTGACTTTTCAAACAAGGGACCCAGAAACCTGGGTGGTTAGTCCTCCTTCTGACATTGGCCTAATTATTTCCAAAGTAAGTTCCCATGCCCAGAAAATGTATTCCTATTTAACTAGAGAGCAGTAATTCCAACAGTATGTACAAGTATATAGAAAAGGTTCAAGTTATTGTAAAATTCTGCCACACCCCAATGGTAACTGCTGGCAGGTTAGTGAACATCTCTGGCACATACAGATCTACTTAGTCATGGAGTCATATGCTTTATCATTCAAAGATTTGTTTTAAATGTCTTTCCTATGTTCTCAAGTACAGATGTACATAATCATTTTAATGGTTATAATTTGCTCGGTTTATAACTAGTTTATCTGATTTGTAGACTTCTAGATTGTTCATAAATTTATTATTATAAATAATACTATAATTAATATCTGGTACATCCTTTTGTCTTTTAACCAAATGAGCAATTATCTCCTTGGGATAAAGTAAAAAAACCAGGCATAGTGGTGCATACCTAGAATCCCAGCACTTGGGAGGCTGAGGCAGGAGGATCATTACAAGTTCAAGGTCAGCCTGGGCAATGTAGTGAGTTCAAGGCCATCCTGAACTACACATTGAGACTGCCTCAGAAAGCCAGGGTTGGGGATATAGCTCAGTGTGAAAGCCCTGGGAAATTCTAGAAGGGTGACTGTCAAACCAGTAATGTCCATATTCTTTACCTCTGGTTACATATTGTCACACTGGCCTCTGAGAGCTTATGTCAGGTTATGTGATATAGCAGTGTAGTAAAGTGCCCATTTCCCTGGACCTTCACTAGGACAGAGAAATTTCATAAAAATCTTATGGATTAAAAAAAATACTACTTTTGTAATGGTTTGTTTACATTTCCTTGATTAGTGAAGTGAGCACCTTTTTCTGTTTATTGGTCTTTTTTTTTTTTTCTTTATACAGAGTGCACTGTCCTTGTTATGGTCCAGTGTTCTGCTCATAATAAGTAGTTAAGGCTGAGTGTGGTAGCACATGCCTTGTAATCCCAATACTTGGAAGGCTGAGACAGGAGGAACACTACAAGATGGAGGTCAGCCTGGACCTGAATAATGAGTTCAAGGCCAGCCTAAATTACGTAGTGAAACCTTGTCTCAAACAACAAAAAGTAACCAGTGTGCCCTATGTTAGTTTACTTCATTTATTGACTGAACTTCTGGTTTGGACAGGTTCTGAAGGACTCTTTCATTGGCAATGCCAGAACTTGCATGATTGCGAACATCTCACCAAGCCATGTGGCCACTGAACATACTCTGAATACCTTGCGCTATGCTGACCGGTAGGTTGTCTCCCAGATGGCAGGGGTGTGTGTGTGTGTGTGTGTGTGTGTGTGCGTTATGCATACACACACACACTTCGCACACACATGCACCTGATGTTGAACTCCGCAACCTTCTTGGAGCAGATGGTGATTTTAAGAATCTTGCTTTTTGTCAGTCTTGCTTTTGCAAGAGTGGTAGAGGCCTCTTGACTGCCTGGTCAGAGCTGACTTTGGCATCTGCAGACATCCTCTATGTTGTGTCCACATGTATCTCCTACACTTGCTAATATATCAACTGTCTTGACAAGGACAGGTGCTACTGGTGTCTAGTGAGTAGAGACCAAGGATGCTGCTAAGCAGTCTACAGTACACCACATAGTCCCCTACAAGAAAGAATTACCTGGTGCAAAATGTCAGTTGTGTGAAGGTTGAGAAAGCCTAGGAATATACAAATCATTTTCCCTTAATAGAATCTGCACAGTCCTGCTTGTTTCTGGAAGTTTGGCTTCCTGAAATACCCGGCAGGTTGAAGGGAACTCATTTTCCCAGAGGAGCCTAATCAGGGTAGTTTGTAGGAAAGAGGCCTTTGTCAAATTGCAGTGAGTAATAGAAATTAACTCTTGAGTTGGTTCATCCTCAGGAAGCATAGAACAGGCCTTATATGAACATAGTACATTCATAAGACTGGTGTCCCCATTTTGTCCCTCATGGAGCTGTGGTAATTTCTAGAACTCCTAATCATGAATGTTGGCTGTATGCTTATATCCTCAGAGAAGTTGCTGGGTTTTTTCAAATTCAAATACAGAGTGATAGTTCATACTAAAATAGAATATACTCTTTTGTTCTTTCTCCCTAATAAAACCTCCCAATCCTTGTAATGTTTTTGCTAGTTTTTTGTTGCCCTGAAAGCTATAGAACAGGGATTGCAAAATCTACAAGAATATATATTTAACATTCAATGGTTATTTACAGGGTCAAAGAGCTAAAGAAAGGCATTAAGTGCTGCACTTCAGCTACCAGTCGAAATCGGATATCTGGGAATGCCTCTCCAAAAAGGATTCAGAGCTCTCCTGTAGCCCTGCCAGGGGACAAGTGTTCTCCAAAAAAAGTCAAGCTGGGGTTTCAGCAGACAGTCACAGTGACACCTGGCTCCACAAAAGGAAAGTCCCAACCTCTGGCTAGCCACTCACCCAACATTCCTTGTGCTTCTGTACCTAAGATCCCCGGTAAAAGGGGCAGCTCCAGAGGGAGTCTTCCTCAAGAGTGGGCCATGCAGACTGGTCCTGTCAAAGAAACCATGCACTCTGGACATTTGGCCAAAAGAGCAGAAGAATCGGTACCATTGTACTTTGAGAAAAGTCAGATTGTCAACAAGACTGCACTTGCTTGGGGGCGCAGGGTCTCAGGCCCAGGAGAAGGCCCCGCACGTGGTAAGCTGCCCCCGAAGTGCAAGAAGGTACAGACTGTGCAGCCAGTACAGAAGCATCTTGTGGCTCGCCTTGAGCTCTTCTCTGGCAGCAGCCTCCGCTTAGCAGAAGGCAGTCGGGGCAGCAAGGCAGGCTTACCTGCCAGGCCTGCAGCTGAAGCTTGGACACACATTCCTGCACATCAGAAAGAAAGGGAGGAGCATTTGCGTTTCTATCACCAGCAGTTCCAGCAGCCACCTCTCCTCCAACAGAAGTTAAAATACCAACCACTGGAAAGATTCTTATGCCAATACAGGACCCCAGAGGACCCGCTTCAGAATGAGGCTCCTACCATCCATGTTTGCTCTGAGAGCCAGGATGGCACTCAGGCTGAGGACCTTGATGATAGTGACTTCAGTGAAGATTCTTTTTCACACATCTCCAGCCAAAGGACTACAAAGCAGAGAAGCACCCTGGAGAAGAGCGCAAGCTCTTTCTTCCTTCATCAGAAGGGAGAGCAGAGGCCAGAAGAGCAAGTGGCAGAAAGACAGCAGAGTCTCTGTTTTAGCTCCAGGACAGATGGAGATGAGAATGCTCTAGCTGAAAGCTGGGTGTACCCTGGGGACCCACTAGGCCACAGGAGACCAACATTCAGTCATCGCCACAGCCCAAGTAAGCTGCATTTAGACTGGAGCCGAGAAGAGGATTGTACCTCCTCAGAGGTGGCTCCCAGAGACTTGCCGGCAGAGAAGCCTCCCTGCTCACAGGTCAACTTTGTATATACCCAGAAAAGAAGTGATGGCCCAGCCACAGAACTCAGTCAGGACACCTGCGGAAGTGAGGCTCCTAGAGAGCTGGAGGGCAGCTTGCCATCCCTGGAAGATGGTTCCTCTTTCTCTCTATCCCACATTGCAGTTCCTGGATCCCCAGACCAGAGAGACACAGATACCATACAACTGAGAGAAGTCAGCTCAAAGAGCCCAACCCAGGTAACGAGAACAGCAACAAAGAATAATCCTTTCCAAGGAAAAGACTCTAGAGGGCAGTTAGGTCCATGCTCTGAATATGCTTCAGGATGCATGGCTCCCCTCACCATATCCCTCCTAGAGACTCCAGGTGATGATGGCTCATCTCTGGAGCAGCTGGCCCAAGACAGGGTTGTGCACAGTCTCGTGGCAGAGAGCACAGGGGTGCTTCCTGTGGGCCACACAGTGTTACCTGACCACCAAGAGGCAGCTTTGCCAGGGTCTTCAGCCACTGGGCACCTGTGGCTCTCCTCCTCTACCCCTGACAAGCCTGGAGGTGACCTTCCAGCTTTGTCCCCATCACCCATTCGTCATGAGCCACCTGACAAGCTGCCCAGTAGGAAGGCTGACCGGAGACAGCCCTGCCAAAGCAGGGAGCCCGAGCTCTTCTCCCAAGAACTTGGGGGCAGTGAGAAGTATGGTGCCAATGCTGAGGAGACTGGGCTGGATGGCTGGTGGAATTTCCTGGGAAAGCCCTCCTCTGCCACACAAACTGGGATACACCATTCTGGATCTGCACTTGCCCAGCAAGTGGGAAGTTGTGATGTGGCTGACCAGCCCTGGGGCCAGGATAGAAAATATCTTAGGGGGCTCAGTTGGCAGGAGCTGAGTTTATCCACAGACCCTGTCAAGTTGCCTTGCAACCATGAGGACATCACATGGCTCAAGCATAGGCCAGTCTCAAGGTGCTTGGTATCACCAGACTCTCGCCTGGTTCCCAGCTGCTCTGCCAGGACTTCAGGGACACTGACTCAGCCCACCCTAGAGCAAGCACAGTAAGTTGGACTTTTCTCCCTAAGATGTGAGCTGTGCAGCCACCCATTGCACTGCATGGCTATAATCCCAGCAGTCTTGGAGGCTGAGGCCAGACGATCATCAGGTTCAAGCCCAGCCTGGGCATTTTAGCAATTTACCAAACCTTGCTTCATAAAAAAGATGACCCCCTTTACCATCCCCACTCTACCCAGTTGAATATTCTGCCAGAAAGAGAAGGCCATGCAGCAGGGCTTAGGAAGCAGCTTGCTCCCCAGGTAGACAGTCGCTGCTCCACTGTCTGCCCATCATTACAGCCTGACAAAGAGCAGACCCTTCTGCTTCTAGCTTGTATCCCCTGCATTGGGTCCTGGAACTCCCACAGGAAATGGAAATGAGGGTAGACCTTGTGTCTGCAGTAGTCACAGCCTTGACAACTTTCCTCAGGGCAAAGCTGTGGGATAGTGGCAGTGCTCACGGAGGAGAAACAGTTCTGTCCACCATAGTTGCAGCAGGGACAGCTCGAAAAGGTCCTGTCTCCCTTAACTACTACCAAGAAAACAGGGAAGGAGGGGAAAGGTGAGCCAACCCTGGTCAAATCCAAGCTGGAAACAAGTTTCAGTTGCAGAAAGCTGTGCCTGAGGAGGATCACAGTTTCCTCTCTGGCGTTCTCAGGCAGGTGGTCATCCATGCACACCGGGAACAACTGGATGAAATGGCTGAGCTGGGCTTCAAGGAAGAGACTCTGGTGAGCCAGCTGGCTTCTAATGTAAGTAGTCATGACTAGACTGGGGCTGTTGGGAATTGGCCCGTGTTAGGTTTGATGCCATTGATGTACATGTATGATGTACATGTCATTGAGGTTCTACTGTGACACACATTAAGGCCTTGTGCCTCCTCTTGCCACTCCTGAGACAGCTTGGAGGTACAGCTGGGAGATGGTGCTCCACTGCCAACAGCCTGTGTCCTGGCTGTATGCACCCTGCCTTCCTGTGGCTTGCTGAAGTTCCTCCCCAGGACTGGTAACAGTAACCAGCTTGCTTGCTAGGGGATGGAGCTGAAGGCATTTCATTTCTACCTAAATCCTCTCTACCTGTAAAGTGTCCTGAAGGCAGAGAAGTGGGCCCTTCCGAAGCAACTTGGTTTTCTAACAGCAGGCAGATGGTTCCTGGGTTCTTAAAACTTTCCTCTAGTGGAGGGACTGGAAAAGATGATCTGGCAGACGACAGTGAAAGTTCCACCTGTTCTTTGTTTCCTTCAGGATTTTGAAGACTTTGTCACCCAGCTGGATCAAATCATGGTTCTCAAATCCAAGTGCATCCAGAGTCTGAGGAGCCAGCTGCAGCTGTACCTCAACTACCAAAGACCATGAGAGAAGAGCTGTCAGAAAAAGGTCTTACTCCAAGTGGTGGGGACCATATAGGAGAGGCTTGTGCAGGGCTCTCAGGCTTAGCAAGCCCTTGTCCAGTTCTTTCTTGCACACACTGGAATCCATTCCCTAGGGCCCTTGTCCCCGTGGAGCCAGGCCTTTGTCCCCTCCTGTTCAAAGCTCAGGAACTTGTGTAAGAAAAGGAGGGCCAAACTGAGGACCTTATCACCCTTCCTTTTGTTTGAAGCTCAAAGAGCATCTGCTTTGTTGACCCCATGTCTGTGGGAACACATTTGGGGCTAGGAACTCATAGATGTTCCTAATTTTGAGGATTAGAGAATGAGGGAATAGCCGACAGGTCAGATGTCACAGAGCTGGACATGGTAGCGCACACCTGTAACCCAGCACTCAGGAGGCAGAGGTAGGAGGATCGCCTTGTGAGGCCAGCCTGGGCTATATGGTGAGTTCAAGGCCAACCTGAACCACCTGGCAAGACCCTGTCTCAAAAAAAATTTTTTTAAAGTCACAAACTGGGGAAGACAACAGGCTACACTCAGTGGCTGAATTATTTCTACCTTTAGAGATAATTCACACAATACATTGGCCCCAAAATAAAAAATGGGTGCTAGCAGGGCATCAGTAGATTGAGCTGCACCCCTTCTGCCCTCAGAGATCCTTTTTGAAAATTTAACATGAATGAACCTTAACCTGATGTGTCTTCGCAGATATGGGGCAGCCTTTGTGGCCCCCTCCCTGCAATCTAGTTTTGAAGCAGAAGAGGACATTACTTTTTCTTGTGTTCTTTCACTGAAGTGGTAGAGCACCTGCTACCCCTCTTGCTTCTGTGGTAGGCCTGGCTCCTAACTCACTTCCTACTCCCTTTGTGGAATAACTAAGGTTAGAGGATCTCAGGCAAGGTAAGTCCTGGACTTACCTCTTAGGACACCCTTGCTGGCCACTGTCCCACTCTCAAGCTTCTGACATCAAATTCAGACAGATGCATTCATCTGAATGCTGTTTTTAGCAGAATGCTTAAAGAAAACAGGCAGCTTTTAGGTGTCCCATCACTTTCAGAGGCCACCCTGAGTCACCCTGTGATTCCTCTATCAGGCCTTGAAGCCCACATTCATCTCTTTCAAGTAAAGAACTTTGAAGATTTTGAGTTTAATCAAGAAGGGCTATCAGATGGTGCTTGATTTGACCACCAGAGGGCACAATGCTTCCATTGTCAGGCCCTGCAGCTCCTTTGCACTTGGGTCACTAAATGCCAGAGACCCTTTCCAAAGCCTCAGGGCTAATGAAAGAATGTGAAAGGCAAGAAATTTCAGGGATGTATTCTGTTGGATACAACAGCACCACTGCGATCTGGGGAAGCACCTAAACCCAGTCCTGCCTATGGCATAGGGAATAAAAGTGCCTGGTACTGCTCACAGGAAAGAGGATTTTTCTCATTTCCTATGTGACTCTTCTAAAGAGCCAGCCTATCCTACCTGCACAGTTTAGCCTGGCAGGAAGGCATATGTCCTTGGCCTGGATACATTACAAGTAGGTCAGGTTTAAACAGATCCTTGTTTGAGCCTGCCTTTGCAAACCAAAAAGTTGCAGCAGAGTAGAGGGCTAGCTCTTGGGTCCCCTAGGCCAAGAGTTGAAAGTACTAAAATGACAGAAAATGAATAGACCCCCTCCTAGTCCCAGGAAACCCCTTTCTCACCCACCTATCCATACATCATCCTCAGTAAGATACCTCTTGATAATGAAGATACCATAGCAGGATATAACTTTTAGATTTTTATTAGTTCTCTCTGAAGAATCAAAATAGTTATTAGCAAATTATTTTAGATTCATGAAGACTGTATATTCTATGTGTTTAGGTCTTTAATGATACAACATAATATAAAACAAACCAAAGAAACTCATTTCTATGCCTAGGTGTGTTACTCGTGTTGTGTCATCATCCTAAAGCATGGCTGGAGGAGACTGTTCATAGAACCGTGGGGGTGTTAGTGCTGGGTGGCTGGCTAAGGCGTGGCCTGCCTTCTCACCCATTCAGTTGTGCTGGGAAGGGGCCAATGATTACTCCAACCGGCAATGGTTTCCTAAAGCAGGGGCTCTGAAGCCCTGGGCAGCAAAGGATTGTGGTCAAAACCACGGTGAAAGAAACAGTTTGAACAAGAAAGCATGGTGACTGCCTGGCAGAAGAGGCAAACTCAGCCCCATGGGAAAAGTGCATTCTCTGTACCTCACAGACATTGCAGAACCAGTGTTAACACTAAGACTTTGTTAAAAGGTGAGGATGAACAGAACCCTGGAAGAACCTTTCACTTGCACTTGGACCTAAGTCCACCAGTGCAGGCAGATGGGGCAGCTTCTAGCCCCAAAGCAGCACTGTATCTGCTCCTCCCTTTTCTTCTCCATCCTTCTTGGTAGCCAAAACCAGGTTCTGGCTGAGGTCGCAAAGACCCCAGAAAGACCCACTTAGTCTATCTGGAGGGCCAAAGTGGGAAGGACACTTCTCAAAATACAAATAAATTTAATATGGAAGGAGCAAGGACCAATCTGGGGCACTCACATGCCCAAATCTTCCCCACTTTCTCCAGCTCAAGACCTAGGCTCATAGAGACTGGCAAGCACAGTCTCCACATCTGACCTAACCTCCAAAAGAAAATCCTGAAGTGTGCCCCTTCTCTTTCCCCACAGGTGGGCTCTCCAAGGCCTCCTGGGGGTGGTGGTTCCGTGGCAGGGCCGAGGCAGGGCCTGGTCTCAGCTGGCTCCAGCTCGAGCCATGAGGTCTTCCAAAGCATTGTCCTGGTCATTGTTGTGTAATAGCAAGGCTTCCTTAATGTCTTTCAATTCAAACCCCATTTCCTTAAATTTGCTCATTAACTGAAGAAACTCCATCATCTAAAGAATAGAGGAAAATACAAATTAAGGCTCTAGCCACAAAGCACAGCGGAAAGTGTAGAGGGAGTCGGGGTAAAGGAATCCAGGAGATAACTTTGATGCCCAGCCCACCATCCTTCAGGAGCTGTGCCCAGCCCCAACCCATTCTTGCTGACCTGTCCCACTAGACATACCCATACTCCCACTACAGCAAAATAATAAACCTCAAAATGGCTATTTTCTGGGACATAACATAGGCAAAAAGAATAGCAATGACCCAAGTCAACCAGAAATTTGTGCTTTTTCCCAAATCAAATTTTCCCTTCACTGATATTCTAGATAATCTTTAACCCAATGTTTTATCAAAGCCAAACATAGGCCTCAAGCTGCTGAGTATTTGGGAGATTCTACATTTCAACTGCTTTTGCCTACAGTCACTGGGAAGGGAAGGGGGTTGTGAGGCGTGCAAACCATGACTGATCTTTTCTAGAGGACTCCCAAGAGACAAGAAGGTTCTCACCTTTTCTTCTGAACACTGGTGCATTTCCAGAGCCTCTTCCACTAAAAGGGGGTCGAAGCCCTTCTCACAAAGCTGTCCATGTGCAAAGAGATAGTCAAGAATCTAAGAAAAAAAGGAGAACATCTTTTGCCACACCTCTGTGTTTCCTAGTCTTAAACTAGTTAATGTGAAGTCTGCTACCCAACCCCCAACTGTGCTGAGCCATCGCACCCTCAACCATGCTCAGCCCAGCACAGCCCCAGAGACTACGTGCTAAACAGGCAGGTACACCCTTCCAAAGGACTCACAATTCCCCCAATGTACTCCACAGCCTGGCAGGACAGGGTGCTAAGCAACAGTGCAGGTAAGAATGTCCCTTAAATACAGATCTCTATGACAAGCTGAACATTTCTAGGACATACCTGACCATAGGCCCAGTTTTGGCCTCTCTGGAAGAGCAAAGGAGGAAGGGATTATTTGGATGACAGCCTAACAGCTCCATTACTTTCTAGGCTAGTGGGGGCAAACCTATGGCACACATGGCCCAGCTGGCTATTATCACTGAAAGCTCTAAAACGTTTGCCATCTTTGCTCCATGCTTTCCCTCAGCTAAGGTCCCAAAGCAGACCCCAAAGAAGTGCTGCTGGCAAAGTTACTAGTTTCCCTGATACGGCACCCAGAGTCCACACAAACCCATAGGAAAGTAGGCTGATGCTACAAGTCTGCAGGGCTGCAGGCCAGAGGCAAGTCACCACATCAGCTCCAGAGGTCACAATGCTCTCCTGACTCACCTACTTTCCCCTGCAGGTCAACCTCTCACCTGCTCGATATTCTCTCCTTTCTTCTTCATGGCTCTCAGGACACATTCATATGAATAGCCCATGCTGACCACTGTCTCCACACACTGCCGCT
>NDGN011335351.1:0-15422 GCA_002564285.1 Tympanoctomys barrerae | reverse complement strand
AAGAAGTACTAAGAGTAAAACATAAGATAAATACTGGAATGGCAAATAAATGACCAGCACTTAACGCAAGTCTTCTTCTAACATGCTCTGAAAAGGAAATAAATGACCAAGTGGAAGTTGGCTAGGTAAAGTCTGACACTGATACAATAATGCGGTGGAAATTTGTATATAATGTACTTAGGAAGCAAAAGAAAGTATGTAGAATCCAGGTTTCTAGAAGGTTAATAGTAATTGTACATTTTTGCAAATGGAATTTTACTTTTAATATACTGAGTTGCCCATTTAAAATAATTTTTTCTAGGGGCTGGTGAGATAGCTCAGTGGTCTAAAGTGCTTGCTTAGGCAAAGTTAGGCAGCTTCAGGGGACCAGAGTTCGATCCCAGGCACCACATGTTACGCCAGCCCCACCCTCAGTGTGGGCTGAGCTGGCCAAAAAGAAAAAAAAAATCTTTTCTAGAACTCATTTGTGATCATTCTTTATATTTCTTAGGGTTGTATATTTTAACTCCCACCCACCTCAAGTTTTGAAAAAGCAGCAATCATTTGTAATTGTCTTACACCTAAATAAATAGACCTTTCCCTGCTGAAGCAATTTCTTTCTTTTTATTTTCCTTCAGGAAGAAAACAAGGTTTTTCATTTGTTTATATTATAAATCTCCCTCAATTCTTTCTTAAACCTCTCTGCTTTCTTGTTTTCATGTAGTAATGTAACCAGTGGTGAGAGGCTAGGAAGTTATTGACTTGGACTCTGTGCTGGGGAGGGAAGCCGCCTTTGTGATGAGGTTTGGAAAAAAGGGAAAGCCCAGAGCACCCACCACACACCTGAGCTAAACGCACTCCCTATTTCACTGTCACATTGGCCCCGAAGTGCTATCGTGATATGCCCTAGCAGAGGCCAGCTGATTCATGGTTTAAAATACACCCTGGAGAATTAGTGCATTAAATAGTCTATTATAGCATAATATCTTAACAGGAAATTATCTGAACATTTTTCTCCTGGGAGTGAGAATAATAGGAGTTTTCATGGGAGTGTAGGAGGATAACTACAGCACCTAGGGCGAGGGCACAGTCTCCCGGGAAGACAGGTCTCCCTAAGGGGCAAAATGCCTGGGGCTACGGTGAAGCTACCGCACACTGAGGAGAAGGAAAATGGGGAGCAGAACTGGGGCACACAGCACACCTCATTACAACAGCACCAATCATTGGAGAAGAAAGACCCAAACATGCCTTTCTTCTACCATTTGGCTACCTGTATGTCCCAGGCACTTTATTAAGTACTGATCATACAAAGGAATGAGGCATTCTTGTCCTTAGAGGTAACATTCTAAAAGGAGAGAGAATGAAAATATATTTTCAAGTTGTAAGTAAAATGAAACACAAAACATACACTATGTATATATATATATATATATATATTTTTTTTTTTTTTTTTCTTTTCTGCTTTATGGTTTGATGGCCCTGCAAAATCTGTGGTCAAACAAAAGTTGGCAAGGGCTGCAGTGTTCGTTGTCTGCAGAACCAACTCTTACTGCCTCAGTGCTGTGTAAGCAAGTTTCGGGGGAATTTGTGACACCTTCAGCACCCTCTGAAAGGCTGTAGACTCCCCACTCGGAACACCAAGAGGTTCCTAGGAACGAATTCTTGCAGTGAAATAGGTGAGGCTGACCACCACCTGGGTGGCTTGATTTTCAGTCCTACCTTCTATTTGCTGTTTCCATTTTTATTAATGCTCACTTTGCTGCTGTATTTCCTGAAAGTACAGCAGTGAGGATTCTGCCCGAAGGAGAAAAATGAAAGTTGTTGGTCATGGAGCATGTGGTGATGAGAAGAGAGAAGCGCAGGAGTATGCCCAGAGTCCTGGAACAAATTAATAAGAAAACAAATTGAAAATGCTCTAGGTAGAAGAGTGAACTCTGCCAGTTCAAAATCAGTAAGTTGGGTGATGAGAAGAGGAAGAGCGAGAACAGAATTCCTCCTAAACTTGAGGCTGTTGTGTCGGAGCTCATGTGCAGAACTGCAAGGCGAGCCCTTGTGGTGCTGTAGCTCAGGGTTAGAGAGGGACTGTAAATCCGTACTGTGACAGGCCATATCACAGCCGGGAACATTCTTCTAGCAAAGCATGGGATTACAAAAGCTCTTAGGAATAAGAGCCAGATATGGTGGCACATTCCTGTAATTTTAGCATTCTGCAAGGCTGAGGCAAGAGGATTGCAAGTTCAGTCCCCACCTAGCTGTTTAGCAGCTGAAAGAGACCCTGCCTCAAAAATAAAAAATTAAAAAGGACTAGACACGTATACCTTAATGTGAAGGCTCTAGGTTCAATCCTCTATACTAAAAAAAAAGTCAGATAAAATGTTATTCTATGTTACAAGGATAAGTGTACTGTTGTTTATAGAATACTGAGAAACTGTAAAAATACAGAAATGTGATGAAAGTATGGTGAATGTTTAATTTTTAAAAATATTCCACTGAAAGACATTATCATTAATCCCCTTCAAGATAAATACCTCACCTAACTTTAAACACACATATCCCATGATTCTTGGCTCTTTCTGAAGCAGTTCTGGTAGTGCTCTTTCATGACTGTCTTCAGTTGTGCTGTCGTGGCTGCGTGATGTTCTGAATTGATTCAAATGTTTAGCTTTCATGGTCATTTTTTACTCGGGGGAAGAGCCAGACGCCACACCATGCCACATCTGGTCAATAAGGTGAATGAGGACACATTGCTTTTATTTGACAAATATTGCTGTAAATGGTTGATCAGGGAAGTGTGGTTAAAAAATATGGTGGATAGTTAAATTTTAAGTTATTACAGTATAAGACATATTGCCATTATTCAAACAATGTGTTACTGTGTAAGTTTTTTAGAAAAAACTTTAAGCATTTACTGTGTCTTTTGTTTACCCCTTGTGTATTTATGCCTTGTTCTCACATTCCTATTAGTGAAAGAGAAGGAGAATTACTAAAGCAATCAAGGAATGCTCTTCTCCAGCCTTTTGATGGCGCACCTTCTGCATCTGTCTAGCCTCCTTTTGAGGCGCATGTTCCCTTCTCAACATTCTGAAGCATTCTCAGACATGTGATTTTTTTTTTCCAGTGATAGGTTTGTGATCTAGGTTCAGTCAATCAGAATATTTTATCTCCCTAGGCCAGTGATGGCGAACCTTTTAGCTCTTTCAGTGATGTGAACAGTCTGCTGTGGCACGTGTGCTGTAGCTTCGCCGCACTGCACTAGGTGGTGATTAGTCTGTGAAAGACCATGTGGTGGGAGCTGGACCTGCAGAAATCTTTCAAGGTATTTTATTGGGCATCTAGAAAAATACTCTTTTTATAGTCTTAAACTCGCCAGAGGCCCGGGCTGGTCATGGTCTGTCCTGGTGCCACATGAAGAGCGTCAACTCAAAGGAGCCCAGCAATAGTGAAGAAAGAACAGGGCGAGGGGGAGAGAAGTGCAAATGATGCTTCATCCATCCTAACAGATCTTTGTGTGAGCGAAGCTGGGTAGAGGGACAGTTTACCAGCCTCTTCGAAGGGGGTTATTAGTGCTGTGACTCGCCATGAACCAGTGTCCTTGTCACAAGGGGCCAGACTTGCCAGGAATTTTACAGTTGCCCTGCAGTTATGACAGCAGATGACGTGGCTAAAACTTCTGGAAGCTCTGTGTCTGTGGGGCTGGTGTGCACTTGCCCGTCTCCCTGAGGATTTCCAGAGCCTCCTGGTATTAGCCCGAGTGACTGATTCATTTGGAGGCAATGAGAAAAAGAAATAAGAAGCTAGAGATAACGCGACAGGTTTCTGGTCTTTCTCAGACTTCAGGCTTTGTGATGTTTGAAGACAGGGCCTGTAGCTCCCACCTGTATCTTTAGGCCTACCACAGTTTCCAAACTCAGTATCTCAACGAAGCATTGAGTGAGTGAACATGATGTAGCACATAGAGATAGAGGTCCCTAAACAGTTAGCTTGAGTGATTTGCATTAAAGTACTGCCTCTCCAAATGTCCTCTGAAACATGCAAATACCCAGAGGAGGCATAACAAATTCAGTTGTCAACCAGCAATTCTCAGTTTTGGCAGTTGCCAGAACAAGAGGGACTATAAAAACTGGGTTATAAAAACGGAGAATTGTCTCAGTGTGATAGAAAAGGCATAGATTTGTGCAAGTGATTTGAAAAAGTTTGGCATTACCTCTGAAAGCTGAGCATTTATGTACGTATGACCCAGCACTTCCACTCCTAAGGAGTGACCCAAGAGGAGGCCTTGTAGCTGTAACACTGGAGAGGTGTACAAGAACGCTCACAGTCGCACTGCTCAGGTGCCAAAACTAGAACCAATGGAAATGCCAAACAGCAGGAAAGTGGATGGATAAATTGTTATATCTGCACAGCTATTAGATGACAGTAAAAGTAAATGAACTACACTGATTTGCAATAGTGCAGATAAATCCCAGCAACAAAATAGTAAACGCTAACTGAAAAAGCCAATTTATACAATATGGAATATAATTTTTGTTTTAGATTTAAAGCAGTATAAAATTTTACTTTATAGAAATGCTAGCTGGTACAACAAAGCCACATATTCTTTTTTGGGGGGCTGGGGAGATAGTTCAGTGGAATAAGCGCTTCCCTGGCAAGTTCAAGGGCCTGTGTTCAATCCCTGGTTCCACCAAAACAAACAAACAGACATATTCTTTTTTTTATTGTAACTTTTATTTTATTTTAAGCCACATATTCTTAAAAAATAAAGGAATTTCAGATGCTGGTCACCTTGGGCAGGGAACTGGATGTGGTTATTGTGTAGTTCATGAAGGGTATGCCAAGGTTCTATCTTTGTTTCAGATGGTGGGCTTGTAGACACTTACTGCATGATTAAGAATAATGAAATAAAAGGACTAATATGAGCATAATAAAATTCTGGGCTCTTTAGGAAGTAGGCCATGGCTTAGTTGGGACTATGCAACCCTGGAACAGTGACAGTGAGGTGGGTGTCGTGGGAAGCAGCTCCTGGGGATACAGATGACTGACAGAAGCAGGGTGCTGGCCCAGCCATATGAGGTTGGCAGGTAGGACCAGGCAGGCTCAGAGCAGTGCTTGGGTGGAAGGAGGGAGAGGGAATGGTTCGAGTGGGTTCTGGTGAGAAGGTGACAGCCCACAGGAGGCACTTCTGTGTTGTTTCTCTGGTCCTTTTGGATGCAGCTGGGGAAGCAGATCTCACCTGCCATATTTGAGCCAAGTCTGGAAGTGCCCAGAGATGCCAGGGCCACTTTGCTGTCCCTAGAGGCAAGGGGAGGCCTTGATCCCGCCAGGTGAAACTTTGGCTGGCCCAAGAGGTGCTACCAGAGCTATGGAGGCCGCTGTGCCAGAGCTGTCAGCGGAGCACTCAGGCCGGGATGGCCCTGGAGATAAGGTATATCCCTCGGAAGTCCTGTAGCAGTAACCGCCTCCAGAAGTTGTCATGAGAATTAAGACAGTGTATAGAACGAAACAAGCAGAATCTGTGGCAGCTAGTAGGTGCTCAAAAAGCAATACTCACTCCATCCTGCCCTGGCCAGAAAGTGTGATTGACGCGCTCGGGAAGTGGATGCGCAGACCTGCTGCATTCTTGTTTTCTTCCTGCCCCGCTCCACTCTGCTCCTAACCCTGGCACCCAAGGGCACTGGGCCCATGTTACAGGAGAGAGAAGAGAAACATTTTTCACCCTTTTGAGCAGCAGGCATTCTTCTGTGGCTTTAAAGAGGCATTCCAAATGAAGCGTGGTGCTCCAAGCAGGCTAATAGCTCACCACCTCCTTGAAAGAATATTCTTCAAATAGCTATTCTGTATTTACTTTTTTTTTTTCAGTACCGGGGATTGAACTCAGGACCTTCCACTTGTCAGGCAGGTGCTTCTGCTGCTGAGCTATATCCCCAGCCCCCTAGTATTTACTTTACGTGAGAGCAGATCTGGCCTAGCACGCTGGAAGCACATTTCTCCAGCGTGTCAGGAGCTGGGCGTGGCATGTCTCTAATTTATTTCAGAGATGTTTCTGCTGCCTTATAAATTACTACACAGGCCCCTGGTTCACCTGGTTCTTTCTCTGTGTGCCCAGACCCACAGAGGGTGATGTCAGCCAGACATTGTGTGGCCTGGCAGACTTTCATTCAGTGTTGGTTTTCTTTTTTGGTGAGTTAAAAAAAATACCCATTTAGGGGTTGGGGAGATAGCTCAGTAGAATAAACACTTGTCTGGCAAGTGCAAGGGTCTGAGTTCAGTCCCTGGATCCACCAAAAAGAAAAAAACAAAAACAAAAACAAAAAAAAAAACATTTAAAGACAAGGGTTTGACTCAGCAGAGAGCCCTTGCAGGGCTTGTTCCCTATCACCACACATGTGCGCATATGCACATGCACACATGCATACACACGTGCACGTATGCATGCATCACACACACAAACGCACACGGTCACCCATTTCCCAGTTTGCCTCATTTGCCTTGTGTTCATTAACGTGCCTCGTGTCTTTCATGACACTGCCGGTGATCCTTGTGATTGCGCGCCGACCAGAGACTGAAGTAAATTCACATGGCCATTTTGCCAGTGGAATGTGGTTATCATGTTAGTTTTTGATCTTGTAGGTTTAATTTTTAATTTTTGTAGAATTTCATTTCTGAGTTACTTAGATGAGTAACTTAGAATTTTCCTGTCTTGTTCTTGGTCGGTTTCCTAACTTGGGGGGCAGTACAGTTAGGCAGGGCAGGGCTTCGGCTCCCAGAAGCGGCTCTCCTTATCTCAGCTGCCTGTTTACCCAGGCCTTAGCTCCAGCAGGCTACTCCTCTCCTCCTCGCAGCCACTTGGACGACACAGAATGTTCTGCATGCTGAGTTGCCTCTCTTCCTTTGAGTTAGTCCCATGACCTCTGCAAACAGGCAAAAAATTTCAGAAGTGCAGCACTCCTCACGCTTCACAAATTTTCTTTGGTCTCTCCTGGCTCACTCCTCTGTCTGAGGATACCTTTTGGCTCAGTTTCCTTCTGGGGGGGCCAAGGCCAAGGAAGGAAGGAATTTAAAGATTTTGCACTATTATGCAACGTATTGCTCTAGAAATGATCTTCTGCCAGTTCTCCTTAATCTCTCTTGAGGAAAGCCTGGAATTCTACTACTAGAACTTCTTTCCACTGGGTCAGTTTGATCATTCTTAGGTCAGCCCCTAGAAGACCAGCACTTTAAGCTGTCCTAAGCCATCTCTGTTTAATGTGACTATGGTGCTGTTTGCATCGGCAGTGTCTCTGAAGATAGCTGAGGGTGGAGGAGGAGGACGAGGCCTATAGTTACAGCTCAGGCCCCAGAAAGAACTTCCACTTTGGTATACCTCATCCTGGGCCTGATTATAAGTGGTTGGTAAGATTTTGGTCACCAATGGCACCCAGCTCACCCATTGCTCCCTTGTGGGCGTGGCTTCTCCTTCCTTCAGCATAGAGGTCTTTACTTCTGGTAGCAATGGAAAATCCCACATAGGTTAGGAAAGTCAGCAGAGGTCAGAAATGTCTGAAAACAATAAAATGCCACAAAAGTATCACCCAAAATACAATCCAGAAAATAAGTTAAACAAGAAAATCTCAAGAGCCAAGAATGAAGGCTCCTCAAAAGGAGAAACATATTATCATGATATTTTCTGCCCTCCTTTGTTTTCCCCTGAGATATTGGTCACCTTTTATGAAAGTCAGTAACTGGCATGTTAGACTGTCTCTGGAGACTTGCTGCCTCTGTCTGGATGTTCCCTGAAAGCCTCATGCAGGAACCTTTGGAGGGTGATTGGGTTATAGGGGCCTAGAGCTGGCTCGCTGGTAGGAGCCTGGTTAGAAGAGGGAGCTCGCTGAGGATGAGACTGGAACTGGCCCCCTTCTGCTTCCTGTGGGCCGTGCCAGAGCAGCTCCTCCTCTGCGATGCCCCTCTGCCGTGCCATTCTTCTGTGAGCCAGCCAGCTATGGACTGAAGCCTCTACAAACTGTGAGCCAAAATAAACTTTTTCTCCTGTAACCTTTGGGGCATACGACTGATTTTATGATCAAGATGCATAAACATTGCCTTATCAGATCCACTTTTATTCTTTGGAACATTTTTATTGATGAATTTTAAATTTTAATTGCATGAGTTTTAGTATATTAAACAATGAGTAATTAACAGGAAAAATAAAGTATTGATATTTGAATGTTTATTGAATGTTTATAAAAAATCGGTATTTTCCACCGACTAGCTTTTGGTGTACAAAGTCTAAAAAAAAAATCAGAAATAAATTCTAATATGAATTACAATGAAAATACTAGTGGTACTCTATAAAAACAAAAAAAAATTCAATTATCACATGTAAGGCAGTCTGCACACATGACAATAACATGTTCCACATACACGAATTGCTTACACTGATGGCATATCTTTTGTTTTCCTGACCTTTTAAGGACATACTTAACATCTCAGTGGTCTTGCTGTTTTTTCAGGAGGTTCTTACTATAATAATGTGTGGTAAACAGGAACATAAAATATCAATAACATTAAATTCTTAATGTGTATTGTACATTGTGACTAGACATCAACATCTTCACATCGGCTGTGTACTTTTGTAGAAAACCTAAAAGGCATCATAAATAAACTCTTCTGTGAACTACAATGAAAGTACTAGTAGAACTGTACCACAAAAATAAGCTCAGCCTCAACTGGCACAGGCAGGGCAGTCTTCGTATATGACAGCTGCGTGTTCATGCATGTGCCTTGCTTACGCCGGTGACACACGTGCTTAGCTTTTCTCTCCTGTGTGGTAGTCCTCTCAGCTCCCTTCTCTTCCTGTTTCATTGAGAGCTTCCATATTGTACAACATGCGCTTATCAGGGAAATAAGATGTCAGTAAAATACATTATCAAACATGTCATGGGTGATTAGTCATTTTCACATCAGCTGTTCACAAAACCTAAAAGATAACACAAAAATAAAAATCTAAATGAACTACAATGTAAACACAAATGAAAGAGTACCACAGAAATACGCTTTCCTCTAACTGTCACACCCAATGCAGTCTTCACACATAACAACCGTTATGTTCTATACACAAATATTGCTTACACTGATAGTATATTTTCTGTTCCTGTCCTTTCTTGCAGGGCACAGCTGACATCTTTTTGGCTTTCCTGTTGTCATAGTAGATCTTTGTGATACTGTGCCTGCCTGTTCACCTGTCAGCTCACCAGTGTGCTCCACACTGGTGAATTTTTTTACATAGTTCCCTGGGAAGAAATATTTTTTCTCTGCTGTAAATGATCTCTTATGAGCTCCAGTCCCCAATTCTTAAAGAAAATTTCTCTGTGATATTTTGCACTTTTTATTTTCTGTGTACACTATCAAACTACATCACATGTTTAGGATAAAGATAACTATTGGCCAGTGCTCTGTATTTCAAGTGACATCATAGTTGCTGCATAACTCATCAACAGCATGTACTCCACATTTAGTTTTGCTGTTGAGAATTTCCATCTCCGGCTTCCATGTTGTCGAGGGTTATTGTTAATATTTTTGTCATGATGAAATGTTGAAATCAGCAGCACCAATTTGCTTTTGTTTGCTATACAGTTCTTTGTTTTGAAATTGAAAGTTTTCATTTGCAATATCTGCTTTGTTCCAGTGTATAGTTCCTGCACTGGTCAGCTTGTGTTCAGTTAGAAAATGTACCATCTGGGGGCCAGGGAGATGGCTCAGTAGAATAAGTGCTTGCTTGGCAAGCGCAAGGGTCTAAGTTCAATCCCTTGTTCCAAAAAAAACCTCCCCAAAATAAAAAAAAGCCATTTTATGTGCACTTCAGCCTTTGTATATGTCACAGCATCTTGTAGCATTTCATCTGCTACAGTTTCCAACACTGGGTGGCAGGGCTGGCATTCTGCATAACACATTTCACTTCTGCTAAGAGCATCACTGAGAGCCAACCAAATAGCTCAGCGGATTAAAGCACTTGCAAGCGGGTGCAGGGGCCGGGAGTTCGATCCCCACCAGGCCTGCTGTGCCAGCCCCGCTCCCAGGGCACGCTGAGAAGGCAATTGAGACTGGGCCTGGTGGCTTGCGCCTGTAATCCCAGCTGTTGGGAAGCCATAAACAGGTGGATCACTATGAGTCTGATCTAGTATTGAGACCCTGAACACCCTGTAGATCCTTCCCTAAAATAACAAAACAAAACAAAACAAAAAACCCACTGTACTTTTGGACCTAGTTGTAACCTTAGATCGTTTCACTTGGTTGTGTGACCATTTGCAAAATTTAGTCAAATACGTACTCACTTGCCATTTTCTTTGTCATCTGAATCAAGGGGTCTGCGTTCCATGTGTCTGTGCCAGTTGATTCTTGCTCCATTTCACTGTCACAGGACAGGTGGCTCACAGGGCCAGCATCAAGGTCATCACCGTCGTCATCAACCCACACCACTCTTCTGTTATGAAAGCATGCATTTCACCATAATGGGTCATCTTCATCATCCATGCATGAGCAATCTGATGATTCATTTTAACCTTTTCCAAGATTTGTAGATCTGATTTTTCATGTGCCATTGTACTGAATTAGGCTACTTCTACTGGAAAAAAAAATCATTTTTTTAACAAGCCCTGGCACGGTGTGGGTCTGTTGGACCCTCTCTGGTGCTCGGGTAAACATATGAAAAACCTGTTTGAAGGAGCATAAAAGTGGGTCCAAATTTTGTTTTGACACTTTTCCATACCTGCACACTCCTTGGCATTTGTCATACCAAGTGGGCAAACATGGATTGCTTCCTGTATCCTTCAGGGAAAGGTACTGAGATGCACAGCTGGCCACTATAATGCCAAAGTAAAAATTTATAGTAGAAAAGTAAAGGATGAGTCCACTGGACCCAGACTTAATCCTTGAGGGCAAGAGGGCTTGGTGTTGTGTCTCAATGATAAGAATATAACTAAGACAGGCAGTGTACGATTTTATGCCAGGTACACAGTAGACAGTTGCTGAATCCAACAAAACCATCTGGTTAATTGTGTTCCTAACACATTGAGAAAACTTGTGGATCTGTTCTGGATCTGGGGATCATCCAGAGGCCTGTGCTTTATTGAGTTGGAGGTTTTAGTTCAGGTAGGCATACAAATTGATTCTCATGTGCTTTAATTTCTAATTCTAGAGAATCCATTTATTTTTAACTTATTAGGGCCAATCTTAGGCATGTTGAAAATTGTGTGAAATCTATACGTATTGATATTGATATGCCTGTTTGTCGTTTGGGAAATACTTTTACTTGCATTATTGCATTTAGTTTTCCCAAAAGTCCTTGAAGCCCACTAATAATAGTAGCAGCAGTATTTTTCATTTTTGTCACAGTTTTACAACTTGTGGAGACTGAAGCTGAAAGAATGCTGTGACTGGCTAACTTCACAAAGAGGGCGAGGTTCCCAGCTCAGGTTTTCTGGCCTCAAGTCCTGCTCCTGTAGAATTCATATTCCTTCTGAGATGCCAGCCATCCTTGGTGCTCCTCAGCCTCTTACTAACATAACAGTGGTACCAGAGGCCAGCATTTGGGGATCCAGTGATACCTGGTGCATCCTGCTTAATCCTTACACCAATCTGGTGGCATAGACTTTCCAATAAACCTTACCTTTCTGTTGAGTAAACTGAGGCTCAGACACGTGGGGTAAGTGAGATATTCTCTCTAAGACTGTGTGGTTAGTAAGGGTGAGGTCAGGGCTCATATTCAGGCCTGTTTTGTTCCTGTGCTCCTAGTCAAGTGACCTTTCTATGCCCTTTGGTGTCTCATCCAAGGTTATCACGTAGCAGGAGCATAGAGTGTTCAAAGGTAAAGAAAAGACAGGCTTCAGGGGAACGGGGGGGGGCAAAATAGTGGGGACACAGCTGACCTGTAGGGACTGAGAAAACAAAACAAACACTCGTAGTGGATCAGGACAGCCTGCTTCAAGGTTTGGCGTGTTGGCAGGTAGAATCACTTAAGCTGAAGGGATTTGAGAAAGCTGAAGAAGCAGGAAGGTCTCGCTACTGTTTTTTTTTGTTCTCCTTGGAGGCAAGTGATGGAACAGATGCCCTCCATGTACCTGAGGAGAGGAGTAGTATCCTTGTCTCTGAACTCTGTCATGTAGAAGGATCCAAACAGGCTTTGCTGATTCCCCCTTTCATCACCATTATGTCATACTCTTTGTCCCATGATCATATGACTGCCTAGTCTTTAACATCCCTACCATGCAAAACAGGTTTAAGGTTTTCTTCATTTCTATGAAAGTGTGTCTTTCACATAAGTTATATTAAATAAATTTGAGTGTTTTTCCCTTCCTAAACTGTTTTTAGTTTTAAGGGCTTTAGCTATGAACCTAGGAAGAATGAGGAAAAGCTGTTCTTCTTGTTCTATAACAAGACATGCATAAGTGAGCAGGGACACTCAGCCTAGTGGCAGGTAGAGCTGCATCCTCCTACAGCAAGGCCTCAGCACTTCCTCTGCTCTGTACCATTCACATTGGATAGCAGGAGGCTGAGCTTGACACTAGGCATCTGCTAGACAGTGAAACTTTAGTGCCTTCCAAGGGCCCATTTTTCCTGGAGTGCTGCTTTTGGGAGGTGGTGGAAATGTCAAGGAGTAGGGCACCGGGGACAGTCTTCAGGTCACCAAGGGTGGTCCCAAAGGGGGTTATGGGACCCAGCCCCTTCCTCTTTCTCTCTTTTTGCTCCCTGACCATGAAGTAGGTAGTTTTGCTCTGCTATATGTCCCTTCCCCACAAAGTACTGCCTTGCTACAAGCCTAAAAGCAGTAAGTCCAACCTATTATGCACCAAAACCTCCAAAACTATGAGCCACAATAAAGCCTCTCCTCGTACTAAGCTGATTGTTTCAGGTGTTTGTTATAGTGACCAAGCGCTAACATGGTGTCCGTTACTAATATTATCTTCAGGTGCCGTGGAGGGCAGTGTACAGGGAGTTCCTTGTAACACATGGCAGAGACAGCAGGCTATTCTGAACATGACTGAGAATGGTAAGCCCCTTTGGCTGGTTGCACATGCTCCTATACTAAGTGAATCCTAAAAGAGAAGACCTCTTCATTATAAAGACAATACACATGGTATTTCCCTGAAAATAAGATTTGGGTCAAAAGATGCAATAAAACTTATTTTCAGAGTATATCTTACTTTTTCAGTGTATGACAGTCTATATTTATTTATGTATAACAGTCTACATTTATTCTCTTATTCATGTAAAAATCTACATTCATGTATAAACATCTACATTTCTTCAAATATAGTCATGTCATCTTGTTTTGGAACATGATTATAACTCTCCAAAACCTGAATCCTTTCCTGGATTCAAATCCCTGAATTGCTGATGACTCCATCTCCTGTAGAACCATTTGTCTTAATCTCTCATGTCCAGCAGTAGAGCTCTCCTTAATGAACACTGCTTGTCCATATAGTCTGTTGGTATATCTGGGCTTTGGCCTAGGACCACCGATTTGCTCAGAGATATGACAACAGAATAAAACACAGACAAAAGATATATGTTGGCTACAAGGGGCACCAGGACAGACAGAGCCCAAGGAGGTACTAGGACCGTAAAGCGTGGTGTCCTTGGCTTTTCTTAGGTGTACAGCTTGATTGAGTAGTATGCTGGTGGGCTGCAGGAAGTGGTGGGGGTGAACTAATGTGGTCAGGTTCAAGAATTGAACAGTGCATTTTTGGAAAAGCACACAGGAACAGATCGAGGTTACGAGTAGCCCGATTGTCTGCTAACTGTGACTACTGAGCTTGAAGGAATTTGCATGAGTCAAAGTCCTCAGCTGCCATGTTATCTTGCTGTGAGGCACCAGAACTTCATAGACTCTTTGCTTGCCTCAGCTCTGGCCTTTGGCTTAAAGATTAATCTGTCCTTAAGCCAGCTATGGCTTTCGCTGTAAGTCATGTAGGCCTAGGATAGACTCTCAATTTATTTTTATACCAATTTATGAAGATGAATTATTTCCTGCTTGTTCTTAGCATTGGTAGCTTATCATTACAACACACAATGTACTGAATTATGAAGGCTCATGTTAGACACCGCCACATGCATTCATGGTCAAGTGCACTCGTCACTCGTGTGTTGTGTCTGTTCTGATTGGTCATTTGACAATAACTCAAGGCCGTCTGCTTACACAGGCGTTTGCCTCTCACCCAGAAGTGCCCACATGGGTATTCACACTTAATTATAATTTTTATTATCATTTACCTTAATTATTTTCATTTACTTCAAATATTAATGTCAATAATATTTATTCATGTTTAACTGTATATTGATATTACAATTTTATATGGTAAGTCTCCAACATAAGAACCAGTTCCAGTCTGGGAGAATGTTCTTAAGTCAGATTCATTCATGAGTCCAACCAAGTGAGCCTTCTGTACCTCTGACACAAATGTACACCGTAACGCCTTGCCCTTCTCAGCAGTCCGCTCCACACCACTACCGCTTTCGCCTGCTTCCGGACATCCTGGGCCCTGCCTGAGCACTGTGCTACTGGACCCTGTTGCACCAAGCACACAGCAAACACACAGCAGCACAAGCACGACGGCATCCAGCAGACACGTGCGCCTCTTCCACCATATGTCTGCATCTCTGTATGCAAAGTGAATGTTTATATCTGAAAATCCATACCTTGAATGTTCATAAGTTGGGGACTTACTGTAATTCAATACATCCACCATGTTTTACAGTGGCCATGCTAAATGCACTCAACTGGTTGATGATGTTAACTGGGGCTTAATTTTAGAGAATGGCTTATATTCTTTTTTTTTTTTAAGCCATAACTATGTAATTCAGATCACAAAACTTGAGATGCACACCTAACATATAACCTTCTTATGTTATTTAACTGCAAATAAAGTTTCTTTTCAGGGCATCAGTGCAACTAAGTTGGAATTATCTAAATAAACTTCTAATGCCATTCTTAAAGTATTACAGATAGACTATATTGAGAATAAGCCTAAACATTGCTTTTTTTTTTTTTTTTAGGACTAATGATAAATGATGAGCTAGAATAGCTTTAGTGGATTTCCTCGCACTACGCCCCTAAATTAAGTTTTCACTGACTTTAACTACTGGTGGCTTTTTAGGAATGAGAGATCCGTGTTGCTGGGTATCCACTCTTTAATGCAAAGACTTATGTTTACTTTTTCAAGTGGTTCAATCTCACTAACACATAAGTCCTTAGGAAACCCCTAATAAAAGACCAATTTGTAAAACTGGGCCATTGTGATGTTTTTACAATTTAATAAATAGTTTTCTTGATGAAAATAGTCATGAGAGTTGTTCAGCAGTATTCAAGTTATGGATTTCTTGATTGGTCTGTAGTCTTCAATAAGTGCAAGAAGTTATTATATGAAACATCTGTCAAACTAGTAAGACTGCATTGATGCATCCATCATTTT
>NDGN011335308.1:0-13379 GCA_002564285.1 Tympanoctomys barrerae | reverse complement strand
CCCCCCTTGTTCTGCAGTTCCAGGGATTGAACTCGGGCCCTTGTACTTGCCAGGCAGATGCTTATGCCACTGAGCTATCTCCCCGGCCCACCCCTCGCCCTCTTTAGTATTTTTTGTTTGAGATAGTCTGGCTCAGTGGTGTTACTACCCAGCCTGGACTACTCAAATGTGTAATCCTCCTGCCTCAGCCTGCCAGGGAGATCTCCCATAACAGGCGTGCACAGCACACACAACGTTGTATCCTTCAAGAAAGGCCGCTGAGTGACTTCCTGAGCAAAGCTCTGGACGCCGCCCCAGTGAACACTTTACCATCTAAGGAACGGCGGGGGGATTTGGAGAGATCCAGGGCCGAGCTCATAAAATTAATGAATACGTCTCATTACTTAAGTAGTCACTGCATACACGGGGCCAGTTCATATGTGCTCATTTTACTAAGAGCCAGATGGGCCTGTAGTCCCAGCCCTGGGAGGCTGAGGCAGGGTCGCCAGCCTGGGCTTATACAGTGAGGCCCCATCTCAGAAAACAAAAAGATCAAACTGACAAAAGCCACAGGCAGCTTTGAAGAAAGAGGCAAGGGCTTGCCGGCCTGGGAGCAGGCCCGGTGCCTCTGTGGAGAGCGAGCAGACCCCTTAGTGAGCCGTTATTCTCTTAATATTTTGAAATCCTAAGGGAGAAGTCAAATGAAACTAAACAGGAAATAGCGTCACATTTTTGGCTTTGCGAATGATCTAAAATTAGCAAGCTAAGTAGATTACAGACTACAGTACTTTTGTCTTTAAACTCCTTAGGATTTTAAAATCCCAGGCTGCAGTCTAGTCTCCGTTTAGAAAGGGCCGCGCTGCAGCCCTGTCATCCTAGCCGTGGGAGGCTGAGGCAGAAGGATCTCTGGGTTGGAGGCCAGCGTGGGCTAATAGTGAGGCCCTGTGTAAGCACCCCCCCCACACACACAAAACCATCGGCAGCTCTGCCGTTTTGGGCAGCGTGGGGGCTGTGTAGCCTAGCGGAAGGGGTCACGGCCTGTACGCTCCAAGCCACCCATGTTTATCTGGGGAGACCCCGAGGGCTTGCCAGGAAATTCCAGCGTCTCTGCCTGCTGCGTGTGTGCGTGCGTGCGTGGTAGTCTGCGCCGCGATTGGAGCTGTCTGGGACTCTCCGCTGCTCGGGCAGCTGGGCCCCTTCTGGGCTTTGAGGTACCCGCTCGAGGACTCATTCTCAGGGAGCAAACCCCGCTCGCCTGCGGCGTGTGCTGCGTGCTGCTGCTTCTCTTTATTTTTAGAATGGGAAATTCGGTTTGGAGAATTAGCACGCGGCGTGGGCCCCCGTGAAAGGCCACGCCTGGGTGAGACGACAGCTGCTATCCTTACGCTGCCTCGTGCAGAGGTGGGAGACACAGAAAGTGTCCTTGTCACCACCCCAGTGCTCCGGGGACGGTGCTGAAAATACTTTTAAAGATTTTCTTTTGTTGGTTCGTTGTTTTGGGGGTTTTTTGAGGTAGGGGCTTGCTATGTCGTCCAGGCTGGCCACGAACTCGGAGCCATCTTCCTGCCTCAGCCTCTGGGTCCTGGGCTGCCCGGTGTCTGCCACCACACCCAGCTAAGATTTTTTTTAAATGTATTTGCAATAATGAGCAACCGCCTCTGAGAAACCAGTGACTGTTGAATTCCATTGTAAAATAAACATAAGGGCTCTCTAAACCAAAATAGATTGCCATCGCGAATCCGCTCAGTGCAGGGCGCATTCCTCCAGTGGACGTTAATCCAAAGCAGCTGTAGCTGGCTGGCGCAGAGCGGCCGCCCGAGCTCCTGCAGGGGCTGTGGGCTGATGCGCAGCGGTGCCTGGCGTCTGAGGGCCGAAGCTGCACACTGGAGAAAATCACCCCGGGGAGGCCCTTTGTGCCACTTTGCCCTTGTGCTGGCCAGTCTGGGCAGAGTCCCCATGAGGCCCTTCCCGTCGCTTCCCCCACGGGGTCAGCGCTGTGTGGCAACTTGGTAGACGATGTCAGGGCACTCGGGTCAGCGATTATGTGCTTAGCACCAGCTGCGGGGACCAAGGAGCTGGGAGGAGGGGCTCACAGTGCCCCGCCCCGTGCCGCTGGGGACCTCTGGAGGCGCCCTGGTGAAGGATCTACCAGGTTGGTAGGAGCAGATTTATAATCAGGAGGCTGAGGCAGGAAGATCACTTGGAGTTTGAGGCCAGTGTGAACTACATGGGGAGACCTTGTCTCCAAAAAAAAGAGGTAAAGGGCTGGCGAGATAGCTCAGCGGACTAAAGTGCCTGCTCAGGCAAGTTTAGGCAAGCACAGGTACGAAGGTTCGATCCCCAGCACCACATGCTACGCCAGGCCCGCCTCTGGGGCAGGCTGAGCCAGCCAGAGCCTGGTTGTGGTGGCGCACACCTGTCATCCCAGCGCTGGGGAAGCTGAAAGCAGGAGGATCGCCACAAGTCCAAGCTGCGTAGTGAGACCCTATAACAACTAAATGCGTTTAAAAAAATAAAGCAGAAGACATTCCCAAAGGGAGCCTCACTCGCCTTGTAAGCTCTGTTCTGGGCTTTACTGGAGAGAGAAAGAATTCCCCCCCGCCCCCACCCCTGTGGGTTTTTGTGTGTCTTTCCGGGGAAGGTGTGTAGATAAGATAGAGTACTTTAGAAAGGTCAGTTCTCTGCGGGGATTCCCTGGGTTTTTCTCTTCATGTCCTACAAGGCGATCACCACTGAGGCGGAAGGCGGAGGCTAGAGCCAGGTGCCTTTGCTGGCAGTGTCGGGGCGCAGATGGCGTCCCCGTGGGCGGCTTCCACCCAGCGCCGTGGCCAGACAAGCCTGGGTCTGGGGGGCCGAGGGGTGAGGCTGGTGGCCACAGTGAGAGGAGGGGTGCCGGGGCCCCTGGCGGGGAGGCAGTGTGAGTCATGAGGACAAGCAGAGCCATGGAAGCCTCTACCTGCACCCCGGGCCGGCCCTGGTGTCACACGAGGCGGAAACCGCGTAGAGCGTCTAGAGGGGACACACACTGGGGCCTGGCCTGTCGCCGCCTCTGCGCAGCCCTGCTGTGCGGTTTCTTGCATTTTTTGTTTCTTGAGACAGGGTCTTGCAGTGCAGCCCAGGCTGGCCTTGAAACTTCAGTGAGCCTCCTGCCTCAGCCTCCTGAGTTGGGATGACAGATGTGTGCCACATGCCCGGCTTGAATTTTTTTTTCCCTTCATTAGGTCTCTGCTCTTTTCTTTGGTACCGGGTATCGCGCTAGGGACCTTGTACTTACCAGGCAGGCGCTGTGCCACTGAGGTACATCTCTAGCCCCTAGCATGCTGGTTTAGGGACACAGAGACAGGTTCACCAAGCTGAGCTGTTGAGATGGTGGGCCCTGTCCTTGGCGGCAGGTGGCTGGGGCGGGCTCTGTGCTGTGGTTGGGTCCATGTCGCCTGGTGACGTTTTACAAGGTCCTCTAAGAACAGAGGTTCCTGTCTGCTTGGCTCATGGACCCCTTGGGAATTGGCTTTTAAGATGCGTGGCTCTCATTTGTCCCACTGCAGGAGCAAGGCCTGGCAGCAGTGCATGCGCCACCCCGGAGCAGACCGTGGGGAGCAGGCCCAGTGTCCGCCCAGGACGTGTGAACACAGTGGGGCAGTAGGCTTGTGACAGACCAGGGCAAGCATGCCCTCCCTACAGAAATCTCAAGTTCTCAAATTTAACTTTTTTGGCAGAGTCTCGCTGTGTAGTCCAGGCTGGCCTTGAGCTCACTCTGTAGCTCAGTCTGACCTCAAATTCGCAGTCCCCCTGCCTCAGCCTCCTGAGTGCTGGGATGACAGGTACACCACCACGCCCAACCAAGGCATTTTTTTTTTAAAAGCTTTTGCGTCCAGGCGTAGGGGTTCCTGCCTGTCATCTTGGCACTCAGGAGGCTGAGGCAGGAGGATCACTAGGAGCTCTAGACCCTGGGTTAGCTAACAGGAACCTGTCTGGGATGGTTGGAAGGACGGCACCTGCCCCACACGGCCCTCCCAGGTGCCGAGGTCCTGGCACGCTGGCTGAGGCCTCCAGGGATGACACGTGGATGTGTGGTTTCTCGTTTTGCTCCAGGCGCGGCAGCAGGCTCAGATCCGACACCAGATGGCGGAGGACAGCAGGGCCGACTACTCCTCTACCCTGCAGAAGTTCAACCAGGAGCAGCACGCGTTTTACCACACACACATCCCCAGCATCTTCCAGGTGCGCCTCTGTCCCCGTCTCCACCTGCACGGAGATGCACCCCTCGGAGGCACCAGTGCCGCTCCGTGCTCTCAGGGATTCCGGGGTCCTTGCTCCTGCTAACATCCTGGAAGCATCGACGGCGGGCGAGCCTTGGCTGGCTATAAAAACGAAACGCAATGTTCATCTGAAAACCTCCTCAGTCTGCACCTGCAACTTATTGTTTTTCCCTTCCCAGCTTCAGAACTGTGACTCTTAGATTTCTGTCCTCTTTGCTAAAAGGGCCATTCTGGCCACCAAAATGTCAGCTTCCCTGTAGGGGACAAAGCAGCATTCACCCAGCTTCAGGCTTGAACAATGCCTCTTCTTTTGTTTGCATTGTTCTCCTTTGGCTACTTTAGTAGTTTGTCAGAAATGCAGGGAGCGGGCTGCAGGTGGAGCTCAGTGGTCTAGTGCTTGCATGGTGAGGTCCAGGCCCAGAGAGAGCCCAGGGGGTTGTGCACACCTATAATCCAGCACTCGGGAGGCTGAGGCAGGCGGAGTGCCATGAGTTCCAGCCTGGTCTATATAGTAAGACTGTGTCTCAAAAAACCACCAAGCAAACCAGATTGTGCATGGCAGACCCCGGGGAGCCGGCTAGTGCAGCGGCACGGGGAGAGTAACAGCCCTGCTGGCTGCAGCCCCTGCCCTCACGACCTGTTATCAAGAACCCCTTCCTGAAGTGCTAGTGGCCCAGGTTCTTACCTGAAATCTGATGATGTGGCAGAAAATCCAGGAGATGGAAGAGCGGCGGATCGTGAAGATGGGCGCGTGCATGAAGACCTACGCGGAGGTGGACCGGCAGGTGATCCCCATCATCGGCAGGTGCTTGGATGGCATCGTGACAGCGGCCGACGCCATCGACCAGAAGAGTGTGAGTGGCGGCTGTGGGCGTCGGTGCCCTGTGGTTTCTTTGTGTGCCTCAGGGAGCCCCCAGGGTAGGGAGTTGCCTGTCGGGGTATTCCTGCCTCAGCCTTCTGAGTGCTGAAATAATGGGTGTGTGCCACTACGCCAAACTTTAAATAAATACTTGTTTCTCAAAAAGTAGAAAAATGACTAGTGGAAATATTTTCAGATATCAATTAGAGATAGGCCTTTATGATTTTTTTTTTTTTTTTTTTTTTTNCAGTCATTCCTGGCACTCACTCATCCTGCTATTGCAGGCTGAAACCACCAAGAGCCAACAAGGACTCCTGCATCAGGCAGAAGGGAGGAGCCAAGTGAGGGGGCCCCAAACCTGTGAGTCCAGCAGAGGGCTAAGCAGGAGGGCTCCAAGTTCAAGGCCAGCCTGGGCAATTTAGCAAGAGCCAGTCTCTAAAATTAAAAAGGCAGGGGAAGTAATCCCAAGGGACAGCCCTCATTCAATCCCCAATGCCAGGAAGAGAAAGGACTGGGGAAAAGGAACTGGGACAAGCGCCTTGCCAGCCCAGCAGGCAGAGCTGCGTCTCTCTCCAGACAGACCTCTGGCAGGAAAGAGGGGGCAAGGCGCCCTGCTCAAGGGGTCAGGTATGGTAGGACTCACAAACATGCACACAGCAGCCTGCGTCACCAAATTAAGAAAACCATTCCTTTGAATGTAAGACAGGTTTCTTTTATTAGTTTTTCCTAGACTTGTCTCCTGTTTAATGTTTTCCTCAGCGTAAGAATGTGACCTGGAGTTTTAACAAATCAACCCAGGTGAGGAACCTGGATACATACTGGCCCGAGCAGCCACCAGGTCCCACTCTCTGGCCTCCACAACTGACTGGCTACTCAGGGCAAGCAAATTATGTCACCTTATCCCCAGTTTTAACTTTAAATCTTTTTTTTTTTTTAATTAATGTATTTAGTACAGGGTCTACACAGGGTCTCACTACGTAAATGGACCCGTAATGATTCTCCTGCTTTCAGCTTCCCAAGTGCTGGGATTACAGGCGCACGCCACCACGCCCAGCCTTGACTTATAAATTTCAAATTCACCCCCATCCCAACACCCAGACCCTTCCCCCCACACACACACACACAAATACCTAAAAGAAATGGCCATTAATGACTAGGTTGTTGCGTAAGAGTTTGCTTAATCCTGCAGCCAGTGCATCAGACACTGGCTTCACAGGGGCCAGCTGGACGCCTGAAGCGCAGGGAGGAACAGGGAAGATGTGGGAGGAGCAGGCCACGATCCTGGGGCTTCCAGGGCAGCTCCTGCCTCGCCACGCAGCGTACACTCACCAAGGAATGCTCTCTACAGCGCGGGAGAGCTGCACATTGTGAAAGCTTCTGCGCAGACATGGACAGAGACTTATGGTAACTATGCAAGGTATAATCTTATTTGGAACAACATACGCCAAAACTAACAGAGACACACTGTTACATAGACTCCATTATTACAAATGTCCAAAATAAAACCAACAAAGTTTGCCACGTTTCTAAAATAAGGCAGGTACCACATCTGGCCTCTAATACAGTCTTCCCTTGAAGGTCCCTAAAAGCCTCAGCCCTCTCTCTCCCTTCATGCTGCCCTGAGCGCAGCGGGGGATGCAGCTAAGAACCCGCTGCGGCTGCACCTGCGCCTCCAGGCACATCTCTGTAACACTAACTTCAGGCCCGGCCAGTACAATCCAGTGTATCTTAGTATTTTTATGCTTTGTCAACTGTTTTAACATGTACAAACTGGCAGGTTGGTGACAGATAATAAGAATACGACGGTGAGTGAGCTGAAAAGGAGTAAGTCTCATCCCCAGAGTCTGAGCCACACCTCAAGCTTACACAGAGCATCCCGCCTGAATAAGCAGCCAGGACGCCGACTTGACCCCACACTGAGCAGGGATGACTCCTCAGTACATTTCCCACGCCGGTAACGAAGGCCTATCTACCCAACTCTAACCTTATGAAAAGTACTCAGACCTTGATTTCACGCATCTCAGTCAGGAAGCACCTCCAGATCCTAAAGATCCATTTATATCTAGCTGGGGGGAAGTGGGGGTACGTTCCCCAGAGCAGCTTGCGGCACTCAGTGGGTACTCCTTGGGGACAGAGGGCAGGGCTTAGGCAGGGAGGAGCTGAGCCGTGAAGACCGGTGGCCCCCGCTGCTCCGCTGTGCTCGCCACGCCAGGCCGCGCTGTGAACTCACAACACAGGGAGCCCCACTGCCCCCACAGCAGGCAGGAAGCCCTCTGGGCAAGCGCCACAACAGAGTGCACAGCACATTTAGAACTCCTGGCACCCGCGTCACGATGAAAAGCCTGTCTGGGCACCAAGTACAGCTCTGCCTATAGTTCAGCTTTCCAAAACACACGCACTGCTGTGGAGCATGATTAAACATAGAAGGAACGACGCTTAAGCTCAGTAAGACTGCCTGGGCTTCTAAACAGTACCATGAGGAAAAAGATACAATGCACTTCATTTCTGTACCTAACTATTTAGAAATCAAAATGCTCCGTACATTACCTATGCCCCCACCCCCCAAATTCCCTAAAAATTGACTAAGAAATCTCCAGTATTCACTTGCTCTAGTTGATGCTTAGAACAAAGTTGACAACTTAAAGCTTTATAACAGTCTGTTTTAATATAAACAAGTGTTGGAATCAATCAATGTCCATTTCCGGAAGCTTCTTGTCCGAATCCGAAGGCACAGCTGTGTCTGCACCCTGCTCGGCAGCCTGCGGGCCTGGGCTGTCTCCTTGGCCATCCACTGGTCCATTCTGCTCAGCAGTTTTTTGCTCCTCTTTTGGAGGCTCCACTTTGGGCTTGGGTTTTGAAATTATAGGGTTACAGATACTCGTCAGCTCCTAGAAGGGTGAAAGGAAACTGTTGGTTCTTGTGAATAAACACATTTCACGGATGCACGCTAAACACGAGTCCGCCCTTCCCCATAGGCCCCACACTACACGGGAAGCTCAGGTGCGACAGGTAATTCCCTCCTGAAACCCACCATCAGGCTCCCACGAGCAACAAAACCGACAAGAAAAGACTGCTACAAATGACCTTCATTTTAGCTTCTATCTCCTTTGTCTTGACAACGGGATCCACCGTCAGGCTCTGCTTGCTCTGCAGGTTCAGCTTGTTATTCATCCACTCCATTGCCTCATTCGTGCTTTTTTCCACTTTTGCCACATCAGCTGCATCTAAGTGGTCATACTGGTCCTCCTAGGAGCAGCAGAAGTCAGACAAGGGTCAGGAACAATCCTCTGCCAACACTGTCTAGTTCTCTACCTTGTTCCCAAATGTTACAACTTTCAAATCATGAAGCACATTTAGCCTAACCGTCCAGGTAGACAGTAAATGTTCATCTAGGTAAAGCTGTTAAACACTGAAAGGAAACAATTCTTTTACAACACTCAGGAAATCAGGCATGGAGGTGCACCCCTGTCATCCCAGCACTTAGGAGGCTGAGGCAACGGGACCACCCTTAGTTCCAGGCCAGCCTGAACTACATATCAAGAGCCTGTCTCAGAAAGAGAACCCTGAAGGAGGGCAGACGAGTACAGTGGTGGCACACCTGCCTGGCACACACACAGTCCTACATTCAATACCCAACACAACCAAAAATTGTAACAATGACCCAGAAAACAGTGGAACCCGACCTATGAAGCCAGACTTTTCGGGGTGAATCCCAGTCTTCCAACTTAGTAGCTAGCACTGGGTCTAACTTAAAGAAACTGAGATCTAAAGCAGTTAGAAGTACTTACCAATCTATTCCTACTTCACAAAGCTACTTTTCCCACTGAATGAGATGGCGTATTTATGGAGAGTACATCCTGTGATACTTCCATACTGTTAAGTAGTTTACTGATGGGACAGTATTAAACCCACAAACCAAACCAAATCACAAGCTGTTGTGTTTTGCCAAAGCCCAGCATAGAACGTGCTAGGTCTAACTTGGAGGAAGCACTTCACTGCAAGGGAATTTAGCAGTATGGCTCCTGCTCAGATTCTATTAAATACAAGTAGCAAATCCCATGTTTCTTAGTGAAATTCTATAAACCCTTACGCACACATTAGTTATCATTCAAAATGAAAACGTTAAACAACAGTTAATGAGAACTGAGATGCTACGTAAATGTCTCAAAACTTAACTCTATCAAAATGAGAGGTAAAAAATAAATATATACCTTATTTTTGAAAGAGCTGATGACTTTCATATACTGCTGGATTTGTTTCCCCAGTTCTTCAAATAACTTCGGTCTTTCTTTAGATTCCTGGAACCGTATCTTAATAGGCTGACCTAAACTCTTAACAGGGAAGAGAATGTACAGGTTCTTCACCGAGTGCCGTAACTATCAGAGTTGTACTGTTTCTACTATGACTGAGACCATGGGTTACAGCATCAGTCATCCATGGTCTACACACGTTCCCCTGGCCCTGGAAATGCAATGGGCACTGCCACACGGAGGCCCGTGGCACAGCTACACGTGTCACATGAGCGCACCTCTCCAGGGAGACACAACTAGAACTTACTTTCCTCAACTAGCAAAGAGAGACAACCCCTAATACAGACAGATGATACTAAAGTACACTATACAAAAATAAAAAGATAAAGTATACACACTAAAAGTCTATAATTTTTAAACAGCACCTAAATCTACTGAGGCCCTACATACAGATCTACACTGAATGTTAACTATCACCAGAGAGATGAAAATCAGCAAAAACCTGACTGAGAGAAAAACCCTGCAGGACAGATGATAAAGTTGCTTAGTGAAGTGAGGAGAGGAGGAGCCATGGAGAGAGGGCCGCAGACCCAGGCTGAGGAGACACACCAGAACATGTGCAGCCTTACCTGAATCCTGACTAAAACAAACTAAAAAACAGTAATCATCACTTGTGAAAAATGGAACTTCAAACCTAAATACTATGGTGATATTAAGGGTGATTTTAGGTATGAGAAAGGTACAGAAATTAGCTCAAACATGACACAAAGGGCTTGCTTCAACTGGGAATGGAAACAACAGATAAAAATAAACTGCCCCTAAGCACAGAAGCTCCTGGTCTCTGCTTCCATGTCTGACAGCTCTCAGGAGACAAAACCCGGAAGGAACACATGGGGACTGTGCCCAGAGTGTCACAAGCGCTCCCGAGGGTGGTCGTTTCGGCCCCATGCCACGGGAAACCAAGCAAGGCAGGGCCAGAGCTGAGGGAGAAGCTCACTGTGGTGCGCAGGCATGTTCGTGCAAACACAAGGCCACATTTTGGATAACTGTTTGTACCTTACCCTAAGGTTTAACAACCCAATCCTTGAACACAAACGGGACCAAAGGGGCCTTCGGGACAGGACTGTACTTTCCCGTCTTCTCATCTATGTATTTCTCATTCAATGAAACACTGCTCTTTAGCTTCACACGAACAGTCACGCAGGCAGCACCAGGGGTTCTGGCTGGTGTGAGGTGCGAAGTCATAAAGGAACAGTTCTTCAAACACTATTTTCAGTTTGTGTTCTTTAACTTGACATGAAACTTCTTCCCAATATTGAGCTATTATGCTTGTAAGATACAGCAATTTATGATAACACTGCTACCAAGAGCCACTTACTTTTAATTCGGCCAATTTATCTACATAAACTTGCTTTGGCTGATCTTCTCCATCTTCATACAACCAGTTTTCAGTATCTTCTAGTTTCAAGGTAAAACTATTATGATCCTAAAGATAAAGAAAATGCTGTAATTAAGTCAGTCAAAACACAGATGAATCACCACTGCAATCGCAGGCATGAGCTGCACTGACGTCTGGGAGCTGCTTTAAACTACAGGACATGTAGGGGATAGGGAATACAAAAAGTTAGCACACAAAAGTGTTTTTCTGATAGGTACAGGAGGGCATTATTCTTCCTGCTGTAAGGGACTTTGAGTATGTTTGACATTTTTTACAACTAAAAATACACATTTAAGAGTAAGAATAAGCGCTTGCCTGGCAAGCACGAGGGCCTTAGCTCAATCCCCAGTTCCACCACAAAAAAAAAAAAAACCCAGTAAGAATTAAGGAGTTCAGGATATAGCTCAGTGCTACAGTACTGCTTGGCAAACATGAGGTCCTGAGTGCAATTCCCCCAAAAATTGTGAGAGTTATTTATTTTTTTTTTAATTTATTTTGCAGAACCAAGGATTGAACTCAGACCCTTGCATTTGCCAGGCAAGTGCTTATTCTACTGAGCCATGTCCCTGGCCCCAGAAGTGAGAGTTAAATAGCTGGAAACTACTACATAAACATATTTTTCAAATACATCAAAAAGTAATATATGACCCAGGGAGCTGGCTAAGTAGAATAAGTGCTTGCTTGGCAAGCTCAAGGGCCTGAGTTCAATCCCCGGTTCCACCAAAAAAAAAACAAGTATGTAAAACTTTCTCAAAAAAAAAAGTACAGGCATGGTGACACATGCCTGCAATCCCAGCACACAGGAGACTGACACAAGAGGATAGGTATGAGTTCTAGGTCAACCTAGGCTACATAAGGAGTTCAAGGCCAGCCTACACTATATAGCAAGACCCCATCTCAAAAAATCCAAACCTAGGGGAGATGGCTCAGTAGAATAAGCACTTGACTGGCAAGCTTAGCGTCCTGAGTTCAATCCCCGGCGCCCCCCCCAAAAAAAATCCAAACCTAAAAAAAGAAATTTTAAGTATTTTTGTACTGTCTTTCCCCCAAAATAAGAACACAAGAAGCCCTAGAATAATTTTTCAGAGGGGCCAGGGAGATAAATCAAGCAATAAATCAGATAAATCAGGCAAGGGCCTTAGTTCAATCCCTGGTTCCACAAATAAATTTATTTTCAGGATGCTTGTAATAAGCTCTACCTCAAAGTAAGCCCCAATTAAAATCATCAGCTAGTCAGCTGAATTTATTTCTGTATTTGATACAGGGTCCCACTACACAGCTCAGACTCCTAGTGATCATCCTTTTCTCAGCTTCGCCAGCACTGGCATTACAGGCATCCAACCACCATGCCTGGACTCATTCTCAGGCTCAGTGTGCCCCAGGGGCTGGGCCAGCACAGCATATGGGACGACTGGGGAATCGAAGCCTGGTCCCTGTGCTTGTCTAAGCAGGCACTTAGTTCACTGAGCTAGCTCACCAGCCCTAGTCAGCTGCATTTTGTATGTCCTTCACCTCACACATAATGAGTTGTAAAATAGTAATACAAATACATAAGTTAAATATGACATTAATACTAAAAATAAATAATATAAATTCTAAATAAGTATTTGTAGATATCCAACCGGACACTTGGAGAAATCAATGCCTATGTAACAGATGAATCTGCAATGTATTGCCCAATGACCAACTGAAGTACATACACAACACACAAGTAACATGCACACTTGATAACACACTGACACGGCTGCGTGTACCATGAACCTTCATAATTCAGTATAGCATGTATTGTAATCAATATACTTAAAGCACTTGTATGAAATCTTTTCTGAAGCCAGGCATGGTGGCGCACACCTGTAATCCCAGCATTCAGGAGGCTGAGGCAGGAGAACCATTTAACGTTCAAGAGTAGCCTGGACTACGAAGTGAGCTAAAGGACAGCCTGAACTGCATAGCGAGATCCTGTCTCAAAAAGAGAAAAATTCTGAACTCTGGTGCCTGCACTTTCTGGTCCCTTTTCTGTAGACCATCCTTCCCAACTGTCATCACTGTTGTTGTTTCTCCTGTCTTATAATAACAATTAATACTTGATTTAATGGAAACCTTGTGAAGCCCAGCCTGCGACAGGTCATGACCTGGGTGAAGGCTTCACAGAACAGAACCGCACCAGCTGTGCTGCCAATGTACTGGGAGCAGACCATGCGGCCAGAGGCGCTCACGTAAGGACACTGCTAGCCATGCAGAATCAGGGCAAGTGGTTCTATGGAAAATGGAGTCACATGACTTCACAGGCAGAGACCACTCAAGACCACGTTCTGGAAGAAGATGACATGACTGTATTTGAATAAATGTTGATTTGTATACATCAGTAAGTCTAGATTTTTGTATAATATAGACTGTTGTAAATGAAAAAATAAGACATCCCCTGAAAATAAGTCCTACTGTGTCCTCCGGAACAAAAAATTACTTTAAGACCCAGTCTTACTTTTGGGGACATACAGTATACACAGTTAAGAATTCCTGGCAAGAGGGGGCCGGGGCGATGGCTTGGTAGAAAAAAAAACACTTCCCTGGCAAGCGCAAGGGCCCAAGTTCAA
>NDGN011335307.1:0-12294 GCA_002564285.1 Tympanoctomys barrerae | reverse complement strand
ATGTGTTAATTATTGAAACTGTCCTACCAATTTTGTTTGTAACTGTCTCATTGCTATTTGTTTATCAATAAAATTATGGAAAAAAAGAATAGTTTTACATTTTCCACATAATTGGAAATACAGTACAAAGTTCCCCGTATACTCCATACCACATGTCCCTGTTATTAACATCTGAAATTATTGTTGTATTTGGTGCAGTATATTAATACACCAATACTGATAGCTTATGGTTAAGAAAACCTATATGTTTTTCCGGAAAAAAAAAAGAATTTGGAGATCCTCAGGTTTCTGCATCCTGTGGAAAGGAGGGAGGTCTGGAACCAACCTCCAGCATATACTGAGGTACAACTCTAATAACAAAGTTCCAGCAATGAATCTTTTCTCCCTCAAATACCCAAACCTGAGAAGCTTTACCAGTGGAGTCCATTTCCCCCTCGAAAGCAGGGAAATAATATTTGACTCAAGGAACTCTTTTGTGACCAATTCGAGTGTGTGCAGAACTATATTCATTAGAAATGTCAAAAACTGAAAATAGAATTACTATATCATCCAGAAATACATCTCCTGGGTATTTACCAAAGTGACCTAAGTCAACACACCAAAGGGATATAGCTCATTCCTCCTTATCTTCGCTTTTTTCACAATAATCAAATAATGGAATTAATATAGATACCTGCAAATGGATGAGTAACTACAAGAAAGTAAAAGAAAATTTGGCATGTATGCAGAATGACATGCTATACAGACATAAAGAAAAACACAATCATGTCATTTTCAGAAAACTGGGTAAAAATGGAGATCATCATGCTAACAGAAATAAACCACTCTCAGTTTTTCTCAGTTCAGTCCAGAGAGAAAGGTAACATAAAAGTGGAAGGAGGTCTGCTAGGAAGTGGAAGGAAAAGAAAGGGAGGGGTAGGAGAGGGAAAGGAAGGAAAAAGAGGGTGACAAGGAAGGTAATACATTCACAGCATATAGTATTTGCATATGCACATGTGGAAAGACCATGATGAGATACATTAATTTGCTAGTAAATTTGCAGTAATCATTGTAATAAAAAATGCATGCAATGTAGTGTCAAAAGTTCATGGTTATGTCTTGTGTAGGTCTGATTTACAACTAAACTTTCTTACTCACTCAATTTTAGCATATCTAAATTCAGTTATATATATTCTTATCACAGAGAATTTGTACCTGTATAAAATATATTTCAATTTCTCCTTTTTCCGATCCACTCTCCTCCCTTGAAACCCTATTTCATTCCGTATTTATAAAGCTCTGGTTCCTATTTATTTGTTTCATATTTTAGGGGATGGTGTACAAGGTGTTAGGGTGTCACTACTAGATTGGATCCATAGTGATCCACCTGTTTCCAACCTCCCACGAGCTGGGATTACAGGTGCGTGCCACCACACCCAGTTTCAATTTCCATCTCAGCACGCCCCAGGGGCAGAGTTGGCATGGCAGGCCTGGGGATTAAAAGCCTGGCCCCTTCACCTGCTTGCAGACACTTTATTCTGCTAAGCTATTTGGCCAGCCCTTCCATTTTCTTCTTCTTTATTATCTTTTGTTTTCTGTTCCCTTCATTCCTTTCCCCTTCCCTAGCTTCTCTTTGCTTTTGAACAATTTCTTTCCATTCCACAATATCCATTGTATATTTTGGTCCTTATTCACTCTTTCCATTTCTCACACCAGGAAGTTAATGTAATAATGACATTTACACATATGAGTTTCATTTTTTTCTTTAAAGAGTATGTTCTCAAGTTTCATCCTTTTGTTTAGAAATGTCTCAAGTTTACCCTTCTTTATGGCCAAGTAGTACTCCATTGTATATAAAAAGAAATACATTCCTTAACAATTTTTTGGTTGATGGGCACTGGAGCTGTTTACAAGATTTAGTTGTGCTGCTATAAACTGTGTTGCTATAAATGTGTGTGTGTGTATATGTCATTGTGATATGATCTTTTGATTCTTCCAGGAAGATACTCAGAAGTGGAAGAGTTAGGCTGAATGGTTCCTCTAATTCTAGTTTTTTGAGAACACTCCATACTGATTTCCACAGTGGTTGCTCCAAGCTACACTCCCACCAACAGTGGGGATGGATTCCTTTTTCTCCACAGCAACTTCAGCATTTATTATTAGTTGATCCTTGATGATAGCTGTTCTTTTGGGGGTAAGAGAGAATCTCAGTGTTTCACTTCCCAAATGACCGATGATGTTGAACATTTTTCATATATTTATTTTCCATTTGTATTTCTTTGTCTGAGAAATGTGTATTCATCTCAGAATCTCACTTTCAAGAATCCATGGAACAGATTAAAGAGGCAGAAACAACTTGAAACACACTCAGCCATCTTATGCCTGACAAGGGAGCCAAACACCCTCTCTGGAAGAGCAACAACCACTGTAATAAAAAGTTCTAGGAAAACTGGATCTTCACATTCCAATGTCTAAAACTAGACCCATGTCTCTCACCATGTACTAAACTAAAGGCAAAATGGATCAAAGATCTAAATATTAAGATAGAAACACTAAGTCTTCTGACAGAGAGAATAGGCAGAACTCTTGAGGACAAGATGTAGGCAAGGTTTTCATGAACAAAACCCCAATGACACATGAAGTAATACAAAGAATCAACAACAGGGATATAATCCTATTAAATAGATTTTGCACAACAAAAGAAATCACTGACAGAGTGAAAAGACAACTCATAGAGTGGAGAAAAAAATTATTCAATTGTTCCTCAGGCAAAAGAATGACATCTAGAACATATAAAGAATTGCAACAATCAGTCCTGTCAATTTTAATATTCTAATGAACTTTATTACATAAATAAATATAACTATAAAAATGCTAAAACATAAATAACTAAGCCCACAAAAAATCTTCTAAATTATTTGATAAAGAATAAATGAAAAATAGAAAGTAGATGATATGGCATTAAAATATGATAATATTAAAGATATAGGTAGTTAATAAACTTACTTTAGGGGATGGCCAAATAGCTCAGCAGATTAAAGCACCTGCAAGCAGATGCAAGGGTCAGGGGTTTGACCCCTGGGCCTGCTGTTCCAGCCCTGCCCCCGGGACACATTGAGAGGGCAATTGAGACTGAACATGGTGGTGCACGCCTGTAATTCCAGCCATTTGGGAGGCTGTAAGCAGGCATATCACTAAGAGTCTGATCTACTAGTGAGAGCCTGAACACCCTGCAGACCCTTCCTTAAAATACAATAATAATAATAATAATAATAATAATAATAATAATAATAACTTTAAAGTACATAAAGTAAAAATGCAATGGGCATATAGAGGAAAACTTTTAATTTATTTAAATGGGAAAATCCACAAAACCTCTCTTGACCCTTGACAGTTCAATTAGACAAGATCTCAGTGAGGTCACAGAGGATCTGTGACACAGTCATGAAGCTCAGACTGCCATACACATATGCAGGTCTGGGCCACTGTTGAAGAATGCAGTTACTTTTTGTCATATACATATTCAAGCACTAGCTACTTTCAAAGGTGCAAAGTTTCAACAAATTTCAAGGGACAGCTATTCTTTAGGTCATGATGTCTGATTGAATTAAAATTATTTTAAATATTAATGATAAAAATATTTGCTTGAAATCTCCCCTTTATAATTTAGAAATGTCTCATTGTACAGGAAAATGAATCAATGAAATATAAACAAGTCAATAAGTAAATGATGAGAGAAAATAACATCGTAAAAGAAAACTTATAAATAGTATCTGGGTGACTCTTAGGATACTTATTATCATAGGTGACTTATTATCCTAGGACTTTAGATACTTATCCTCTAAAGTCTTACATAGTAAAGAGGAAAGCTACAAAACTCAGTGAGCCATCTCTGCAATAGAAAAAAACAATTGTATAAGAAAACAAATAATAAAATCAATATTCAATCAAACAAAAACAATAAAATGATAAATTTAAAAGTATTTAGTTAATTTTTTGGGAAAAAAATCAAGAAATGAAGACAATGTGAGTTATGGACACATTGAGACAATAGCCTTCCTCAGCAAGCAGAAGCAACCAGGAGAGACTTTAATTTCCCAGGAGTCCTTAATTAAGGCAGCATTAGGTGAGAGCCCTCATGAGGCAGCCGCTGATCTGGGTCCTGAGAACCTCTCCTGTTGGGTGATTGAAGAGAGTTTAATAAAGGCACAGCCTACAAAGAGGCAAATGGGTTTTTAAGAAACCAACAAAGTTTAAGTGGCTTCAATAAGCTGTGGGACATTTACCTTTAACATTCTAAAGGGGCTAAGAAAGAGCACCTCTGTCAGAATCCAGAGAGAAGGATGGAAAATAAGTCCCTGACCTCATTACCTTCCATTCTATAAATCCCACTTACATTTCCTATCGGCTGAACCCAACTGAAAGATTTTGATTAAGGCAACTCTATGAACTTGAGATCTGTAGAAGACAGGGGGGAAAAAAAACACTGTTTCCCCCAGGGAGTCAAGACTTTGATTACAGAAGCTGCAATGAGATGTTGGGCAGACTGAAGTTTTGTTTTTCTGGAAGAATATATTCCTTGTCCTGTGTAGTGGCCTGAGATTTTACTTGGAATTGCTGTCTCTTCTTTTCTGGTCTTATGAAAGGTCTAGATAGACTTCACATAGCATGGAAAAGTCCATAGTCAACATAGGTGACAAATGTTGGTCAGGCTAGTCTGTGTCTGAATCCTCTAATTTCAATTAATAGCATTTCCAGGTTCTCTATAGCCCAACCTCCCAGCCTACCCTGCTAATATTGGTTTTAGAGAAAACCCCTAGATGGTCATCCCCTCTCACCTATTTTTTCATGTTGAAATGTTCACTGGTTATTTATTTTTATCATGTATTCAATTATAGAATGTTGTTCTTTATGTCACGGACAGCATCCTAGGACCATAAATAATATGGTGAACTTGCAGGTTTTAAAATTTTTCCAGTCATTTCACTGGACTTCTGGGATGGAGAAGATATGACCTCTTCTATTGCATCAGCCAATTTGAACTGGAAGTGCTCAAAAATTCATTAAGAATGAGGACAGGGATCTGAGACTGTTTTGGTCATTTTGAAAAGAGAAAATGTTGTTGACGATTTAGAAACGATGTGTTCCAGTGGTTTGAGTCCGGATTCTTAAATTATTTACCAAATTCAAGCTGAATTGCTTGTACTGAACAAAACAAAGAGAATGCATGTGAAAGAAAATTGGGTTGCCAACAATTGAGACTTTAAATAGAAAGCCAATAGCCCTCAGTACAAGTGCTGTGTTTCTCAGACTGCAGTGACCTTCAGACACACTCTTCCTATACACGTGGTAAGTGTATTAAGAGTTGTTGAAATGATAACAAGCTGAATTTTAAGTATCCTGTTAGAGTGAATTTCCTTTTTATGCCTTTGTTTTCTCCCACTGGAAATGGTCACTTACATTCTTCCAGGGTGGCCTGAAATTCTAATTCTGTTTACAAGATATTACAATCCACTGAAATGAGACATATGCTGAAGAATTACATGCAGGTTTTGTTTTTGTTTGTTTGTTCCTTTTAAAAACAGTTGCATTAAAAGATCTTCTGTTGGAGTCATTCTGAAAGAGCAGTTGCACATAATATAAAAAACCTTCCAGACAGATTTCAGACAATAACACAGTAGCCCAATTTATCTGAGTTATAATAGCACATTTTGTCTCCTGGGATATCTAAACTCTAGAGTTAGTACCATCCAATATTTTCAATGAAGGATCATAATCTTTTGTCTTTTCCTCATCTTATTTGCTTGTGGCCCAGTGTTATGGTTTAAATCTAAAATGTTCCCCCAAATTCTCCTGTGTTTGGGAGGTGATTGGATGAAGGTATGCTACATTCATCTGTGGATCCATCCATTGATGAACTCAGTAGATGAATGTATGGGGTGGGCTGAGGCCTGAATGGAGGAAGCTCATTGGGAGGAGAGGTGGGAGGTGGTCGGGAAGGTGTATTTTTCACCCAGGCTCTTCCCAGGCTCCATCGGAATCAGCAGCTATCCTCCTGCAGGCTGCCTTTACACCACGCCATTCCTCCTTTGGAGCCGATTGATTAGGGACTGAACCCAATGGAAACCATAAGCCACATCCACATCTCTGCCTTTAAGTTGCAGAAATTAGATATTGTATCTCAGTGGCAGGAAGGTGACTAAGACACATGCTTTCCTCTTACAGTTAAAGTAATTTACCTGTGGTGAACATGGTTTGACTGTGGCTTCCAAAGAGGCAGCTCAACTTCCTTTTCACCCTGTCAATGTGATTTCAATGCAATGCATTTGGCTTCAGAAACAAACTAAAATCCTCATTTTCTTCACTCTGACTAGATTATTCCTACTCTTTTACCTCACTGGCCCATCATCTATTCATTCTTTATCTTCCAGTTTAATTGACACTTGTTCCAAGGAAGCTTTTCTGACCTCAACAAAGGATAGCCACTCTTACTGACATTTTAACCCAAATCAAAATATTAAAAAGGATACAAGAATTTGAAGGTTTTAGGAAAAAGTGTTGAACTACAGGGAAAGATAAATATAAAGATGGTGAATTAGAAAGTAACATGAAAAGAACCATTATGGTTGGAAAGTAGCAAGTAAAGGTAACAGTAGTAAATGATACACTCAGAGAAATAGGAAAACTCTACTGCCTGAAGCTATAAAAGTAATTTACATTTTAACATAAATGCAATAGGAAGTCAGAGGAATTAAGTAGTTAGTGATATAACTTAGTTTATATCACTCCATCTCCTTATAGTACTAAAACTATAAAATTCAAATAAAAAAATTGAAGAATAACTTACATCATCAATGTCTCCATTTTGGTCAAGCATGACTTCCTGGGTTAGAAACACAGAGCATTTTAGTCTTTATATTTTTCCAACTTTGTATCTCTCTCTTTTTTAAGATTAATAAAACCTCAATGATATTCCCCAAGTACCTGTACCAGTATTGTACCAGCTACATATAAGAATCACCTGGGGAACTTGTTAAAACCTGACATTCCTGGGTGAAGCAGTCAGTATTTTTAGTTACAAACACCAGAACTATTCTTACAAGTTGAGACAAAAAAGAACTTATTACACCTTTTTCGATTTCTCTCAAAATCCTCAGGGTCTGAGAGATTGAGAATTCAATTCACAGGCTATAGAAAAAAAAGAACAATATGGAAACCACACCACCGTTGGCTCCAAGCCAAGAGTTTTTTACTGCTGCTATGGTTGCGTACTCAGAATGGACACTGAGTACTGAACCAGAAGCCAGGACCCTGAATGAACCATTCCATGCAGGATCACAACTAGCACTGCCTCCAAGGCTTCTATGTCTCCCTATCATGGTCCAGTGCATCACTGATAAAACAGTGATTTATTTCTCCCAAGGATTTTCTTCAAAATAGAATCCAGGAAGGAACATCTCTTAGGTAGAATTTGGGATGCATGCTATAGCTCCAAGCACACATCCATTACAAATCTAAAGACTCCAGTTTCTGCATCAAGAAGATATGGGTTATGTGATAGGAATAATTACAGTGTGGAGGGCATAGCAAAATGATTCTGGTAGACACAAGTATTTTCAAGCAAGTGCAAGCTGCTCTCTGTTACCAGTAGAAGTTCAACATTTGTGCCTCCCTGCATCTTTGTATCAGGGTCAGAAAAGTAGAATATGGTGAAATTCTGGATAGAACAATGCTTACTCACCCATCAAAGAGGTGCAGTAGAATCACTGTGTTCATCAGCTTTCTGTGCTGTGACATTTCTAAGACAAACAATTTAATAAGCGGAGAAATTTTACTTTGGCTTACAGTTTCAAAAACTTTAGTCCACTGCCAATGACTCTAGGCCAACAGCAGCATAGACTATGGCAGAGATACCTGGTATAATGGTTTTCATCAAAAACCTTTCCCCACTCCTCACACCCTCAAGGGGGGTATTTGGGGAAGGTGACTGAATCATGTGTTTTTGATTGTCCTCACTGGATTGGGCCCCTGATGAGTTTATAGTTGATTGTGGGGTTGGGAGGCAAAGCCTGGTTGGAAGAGCTTGGTACAGTTCATACAGACTGCAGGGCTGATCCATGCAGTATATTTTTAATGTGGCAAATTTGTTACACACATATTCATTGAACTAGCAAGCTTCTAGATGTGGGAGAGTTGTTGCCAGCAGCATAAGAAGCAGAATGGGAGAAACTGTCAACTGGCTGATAAGGATACTGTTTGGAGAGGTTGTTGGAGCTGTTGGAAGTTACTGCTTCTCTTGGGCTGTTCTGTTGAAGGACCTTGTCATTCTGGCTTTACTGATGAACTTGGTTCTTTTTGTCACTTGAGGAGCTTGGGACCCTTGTTGCCAAGAATGGCTGTAGTTCATTTTGTGGGAGCTGTGGTTCTCATCTTGAGCATCACTTCCTGGCTCCAGAGGTGAAGATGGTGCACTGCTCAGCATCATGGATAAGCTTTCCTGATGAAAACTTGAATTTTCTCATTGTGGGGGAGCTCAGGACCTCACTGTTGCTGAGGCTGGTTGTGGTACCTTTGGGGGAGCTCCGGAGCTTACCTTGAGTATTGCTCTCTAGCTCCTGTTCAGATCCCTCAGCCTGCTAACAAAGATCCTTCATCCTGCTAGCACAAACTTCCTAGCTTCTACCACTGACCTTTGGGCATTTCCAGTACAAATCCATGAAGTGGGCCTGCATGTGACATTGTCTTGTGCTCAAGGCTTCCAATTTGGTTTGTGAGAGGCATTGTTATGGGCTCTAGGTTTTCAGGTGGACTCATATGGGGTATTAGGATCCAGGCCCTCAGCTGGATTCTTTGGTCTTTAGTGGTGGACAGATTTCATGCACTTTTCCTACATGATTCTTTGGGTAATTATAAAATAATCTTATAATATCTGACCTGTATTATATTGTTATGTTTTTTTTGCAAAATCCTTAAGCCATGGCAATTCCTCTGTGCTTCCTGCCTCTCATGCCATGAACTTTTTATTTTCACCATTATTTTCTGTTATGCTTCCCTGTCTTGGTACCAACCAATTTATGGAGTGAAACCTTTACAAACTGCAAGCCAAAAGAAACCTATCCTACTTTAACTTGTTTGTGTTGGGTATTCTGTCCCAGCAACAAGAAAGTAACTAAGGCACATGGCGAACGATGCTCGTCTCTTATTGACCAGGGCACAAAGAGAAAGAATGGAGGAATGGGATCCCTAATCTCCATAAAGGGCACATCCCAATGACCTAACTTCATTTCCTTAGGCTCCACCTCCTAAAGGGGCCTCCACCCTGTAACAGCACCAACAATAAGGGACTGAACTTTCAAAACATGAGCCTTTGGGTAACGTTTAAGATCAAACTATTCCAATTAGCTTCAGTAATGTAAAACCATAACCACTTCCCAGTGAGTCCTTCCTGGCTAGTAACACAGAATATCTGGCCTACTTGAGCTGCAGCAGAAGATCCTGTTGCCTCCCAGTAGAACGCCATTGATTTTATTCCTTTAATGAAAATAATCCATTTCTGGGATTGAAATAATATGCTAAATTTAATCATAGTCTATATTACTAACAGCGACATGGTTGTTATTGAAGATAATTCTAAATCAAGTTATATGCTTTTCACAGAAAGGATAAAGCATTGATACTGCCATGATGAATAGATTCCAGTGTAATCAGTCCACCAATTGTACGTTAATTGGTCCTTCTATGTGTAGGGTGACAATAGGGCTCAGAATTGGCCACATAGTACAAAATTTGATACTTAATTTTGAAAGTAGCCTAGTCACCTTTGAAGAATGGAAGTCCTTGCTCTTGAATGCTTACACAATCTCCAGCCCTTCTTCATCATCCTGTTTTACAAATTGTGGAGTTGCTAATGAAAAGGAGTGTTGTACATTAGGTGGGCCATTTTCCCACATGATTGCTAATGTAATTCCCTGCTATGATATGAGATTTTTGGCATTTCTCTGTACAGCAAGTTATTTTCCTCTAAACCCTTTGGAAAATCTCTTTCATCAAATTATCATCCAAAATTGTCTCTCTTCCATACACCAGATGTCTTAATTTCAAGACCCATGAGCATCTTGCCAAACCAACCTTCAGGAATAACTGTAAAAGGGAGAAATTAAATTATCATAAAACAAAGGCTATACTGGAAGCAATAAAAGAGAATTTGCATTCCTTTAAAAAAGGCAAAAATAAACTTTAAAAATCACTGCAAAATTGAAATAAATAGTATTAAAGTTAAGTGAGACACAAAATTAAAATGGAGAGAATAAATCATCCAGAAGACAAAATGTGTTTTAGCATATGAATAACTGATATCCTCAAAGAAGAGTTAACCTACTTGAATAAAACTTTTTCAAATACATAAATCAAGAAAACTATTAAGACCTATAAACAATGTCAGAGTATAGATTTGGAAATTTCCTTATGTCTTGGTAAATATAATGAAGTTTTAGGTTAGAGAAATAATCATTTGGATATCAAGCCAGGCACAAAAGAATTTCCTCTGTAACAAGGAGCTAGGAACAGGCTATCTCAGACTTTCCATAATAGATGATGAAAGATGTTGGAGCCATATCTATAAAGCTTTCAGCTTGAATGGACATATTCTAATCCTCCATACTATGTTCCAGTACAAAAGTTACACTCAAATATATTAACCATTCAGGTCGTAGGACTTTTGTATAAAAGCTGTGCGTGAAGAAACTAGAGATATTAGCCAAGCAAAAGATAAGCATAGGATTGAAGATAAAATGGACATCTTAAGCTCTGAAAAAATTCAGCCTAAAAAAGACACTGTAGAAGTAATATAATTAAGATCATTAGAAGGGAAAAATTGGAGAAAGAGAACATAAATAAATTTTATTGCTACACATTTTATGATAGGATACAAAAGGGTAAATCTGAAATAACATTCTATAATCATGCACATATAATTAATGATATAAGCAAAATAAATTTAAATAAAATAAAATAACTAATGCTGTTTTAAAAGAAAGAAGGAAATCCACTTATTTTGTCATCACATATTTTGGAATCAGTAGACACTATCTGAATAAGTAGCAAAATGGATTGGTTTCCTGGTTGTCTCTTAAAATTTATGCCAGGTATGTATATTACCTTTTGAAATAGAATGTACATTATGCTAGCAGCATGTTATAGAAAGAGGTACATACCTCATGACTTCCAGGAAGAAGAGAGAGACACACACACAAAAGAAGAGACACAGAAGGAGAGACACACACAGAAAAAGAGAGACAGAGACAGAATCAGAGAAAGAAAGAGAAAGACAGACAGAAAAACAGAGACAGAGAGAGAGACAGAGACCAAGGAGGGAGGGAGGCAAAGATCTCAGTATCCTTTTCAAAAACACCTCAATGACTTATTTTCCTCTAACAAGCCTTCATGTCTTAAAGAATCTGCCATTTCCCAACAGTGCAATGAACTGCGGCCCAAGCCTTAGAAACATAGGCCTTTAGAAGACATTGCAGTTCCAAACTATATAGCATGAAAATTATATAAGTTTAAAATATATAAACACAAAATATATAACATAATGTAGTAAAAATATTTACTTGCACTAAATTAAAGTAAATAAATGATTTATTCTTATTTCTCATTAATTATTGTTTCTACTCTGTAATAAACATGTTCTATACTTTCTCATGGATCTTTCTAGACTCCTCTCTGGAGTATATATTGTATTCCATGCTTCCCAGTGCATTACCTATGCGTTTCCAAAAGCAAGTTTATGGTTCCAACTCCTATGCTTGTCACCACGTTATCTCATCCACCTTCATGACTTCTTTCATTCACAATAAAACCTACTTCAGTGCAGTAGCTTAGGAAATCTCTCTGTAAAGTTGCTGATAGGATATAGATTTACAGTTACTTTCTTTTTACTTAGTAACCAGATAAAGTTTATTTATTTATTTATTTGGTACAGGGTCTTGCTGCACAATTCAGACTCTTAGTTAGTGATTCTCTGATTCCCATCTCAGCCTCCCCAGCACTGGGATTACAAGTATTTGCCACCACGCCTGGTTTTGATGGCTGTCACAGTGTGCCTGAGGCTCTGCACCAGTGTAGCATGTGGTGCCAGGATCAAACTTAGGTCTTTGTGTTTGCCAGGAAGGCATTTAGACCCCTGAGCTATCTCATCAACCCCATAGTTATTTATAATCTTCTCTTTATTTAAAGAGAACAGATAATGCGAATGGAATACCCATCTCTGACAGGACTAAGCAAAAAAAGGGGATACAAAGGAAGGACCATTTT
>NDGN011335300.1:0-22108 GCA_002564285.1 Tympanoctomys barrerae | reverse complement strand
GGGATTGAACTCAGGCCCTTGCACTTGCCAGGCAAGCACTTATTCTACTGAGCCATCTTCCTGACCCGCCCCCCCTTTTTTTTCAGACAGGATCTTTTAAAATCAATATGTACTTTGTTGCTACTTATACTTATGATATTAAGATAATTGTCCTTGAAAATCACAAGAAAACACTAGATCTCCAAATGAGAATATGCCCAACTCATTACAACTGGTATGAAAAGCAACCAAGATCTACTGAATTAAATCACAGTTCCAAAATAGGAGCTTTGGTGTGTGTGAAAAGAAATCTAGCTAACAACCCCAACTCCTACCAAAGGCATTAATGGAAGACCACCTAGTCCAGTGGCATGTTTTCAGTCCTGTTATATCAGCTGGCAAAAACAGAGATCACTGGTAGATGGAAATTTTGAGTCACTTCAAAAGTACAGCTACTCCAAAAAGTCAGCAAAAATGAATTAGAATATTACCTAACCTCAATTAAAGAAGCCTTTCTATAAAGCTGTATGATTTTTACATCTGTTACTGTTTCCTTTGTGGTTTAATTCTGAGGTTTGGGAAACAGAGCATAACCCTTAAAGGTTCTCCCAAGAACAGTGTCACATAGCTATTTAAGGAGCTGCGAACCTTTAATGTCACACAGAAAAGCTGGATAGAAAGGACCTAATTATTTTTTAAATTGGAGGGTTGTCAGTGGGATAAGTGCTAATACTGCTTCACATCACCAATCTCTGTCACCTCCTCAAGGACTTGGTTTCAGAAGGCAGGCAAAAACAATAATTTGGATTTCTTGACCATGGCAGGGGTTCTGCATATATGAAACCATTAATTTACAGAATTATAGGGATGTGTTATAGTTAGTAGGTCATTATTTTCTTTGTAAGTTAGCTTGGAATTTTGAGGAATAAACTAACATTTCCAAACAATGCGAAATTTAAGTAAGGAAAGTGAATGCATCCGAACCAACTTGAATGTGATACCAATATTGTCATCCTGAATCATTTCACTACATACTAAAGCATACTAACAGAAGTGACCACATGTAGAGAGTTTACAAAATCTGTGTTGGTAAATATAAGATATTTCTGTTTCATTTTCAACTAAGAGCCCTAATGGCTGAAGCATCTCTTAATATTAATTTTTCTATTGGTTTCAAGATCTACCTCAGAAATGATAGGTTAAAACATTGGGAAACACACATTTAGGTAAATCCAGTTAGTCTCACATTTTAGAATCCACTTTACTTGGCAAAAAATGTTGATGTGAGTATACTTTATAAAATTGGAAATATACTTTAAAAAACATAGTTTATATGAGTATATATGAAAATCTAACATGATAGTAAAAATTACATTTCAAATGAATTCATAAGATGTTTTGCATTTATATTTCTTTATTAGTAGTGAGAAATTTATATATTTATATTATAATATATTTCAATGCACTATAGAATAGCTTGCTCAAGCTAGCAGATAGTGGATTTGTTTTTAAATACCTGTTCCAAGCAGCTAGTCCTCGACCAGCGAGATAGCTCAGCAAACTAAGTGCCTCCTTAGGCAAGTGCAGGGACTGGGCTTTGATCCCCAGAACCATATGCCATGCCGGCCTCAACCCCAGGTACGCTGAGCCAGCAACCAACTCTGGCCATGGTGGTACACACACACACACTAAAAAAAAAAAATGCAGCTAGTCTTTACATTAAAAAATGTAAAGAGGAACACAACACTCAAAACACTCCAGTTAAATCAAATATTTGAATGTTAAACAATTTTATCTATATACTAGAGGAAAGTCTGACTCTTTTTGAATTTCTTTTACAATAAAAGGAAAGTCTATTTAATCAAAGCTCAAAATGTGAAAAAAAATCTGATAAATTTTACTGTGCAAATATTGACAGAAGCTTTAATGGCAAAAAGAAAAATGATACTTGAAAGAGAAAATGTATAGTGAGAAAAATATCTTCAGCCAATATGTTTCCTCAGTGTATAAGATAGACAATATTTGTACATCTATAACAAAAATACCAAAAGTTCAATTTTAATATGGAAAAGGGGTATGAGAAAATCTTTAAACACACACATATATATAAATGTACATTAAATTTAATACATATTTTTAATTTATCTGACAAAGATTTTAAATTTCTTAATATACACTGTTGGTCAAAGTATGAATAGCCACTTACATGGTTAATCACAATATACATTTTGCAGATGTCTTAGAAGCTAATTTCTTACTATCAAACTTGTAAATACAGCAGTGTCTCATTCTTCACAGTAGTTAATGGTCCAGACCCTATAAACTTGCCAGAAACAGTATGTCACTGAATCTTGCATCATGACTCCTAGCAAAAATACAAGGCTGGGCTTCTGTAAGCCTCTGGTCATGGCAGTTTCATCATTATGTTAAACCTTTTTAAAATGTGTGCTTTTGTTCAAGAATACTTTAATACAAAGTGTGGATTTGTTAATGTTTAACTCACAGCCAACTGTGCTATAACTCATCCCCAAATTAAGCTGATCTAACACAGGCATTTTCTCTTTCAGAGGCTCACAGCTCTTCTGTGATCAGGAGCACTAGGGAGCACTTCAGCACCATGGTTGAGGGCCATTTCATAAAGCAATATCACCTGCAAAACTGAGGAAAATGTGGCACTAAGTAGACCATGAAAAGATACTTGCTTTCAGTGTGAGAGCTAAAACAAGAGGCAGAATGTCATGTTGTTCAATCTCAGCCAGGAATAAACACGTGGAGCAACTCAAACATTTTGCTGTGCTGTGCATGTCTACAAGTGACTGTGAGAGCACTGCAAGTATTGATTTTGTTGTCACAAATAATCAAGGTGAATTCACAAATATGGATCTACAAATAGAGAAGATCAGCTCTATGTATTGTCATGAAATCTACAATTTCATCATCCTGCAGCTATAGTTATACATATGCATTAACTGTTCTTATAAGGTCAATCAGAGCAACACTGTATTGTAATACAAATAGAAATAATCTAAAACTCCACTGTCTACAGAAATTATAATAGAGACCTGCAAAGGAATGGAATGCTATGTAGTCCTAGTATGCATATATTAAAGGATCTCTTATTACAACATTTACATATCCATCCATTCTAGGGAAATTTCTGGAACAACACCAAGGTCATACACATAATTTTAGATTGAAGAAAGGAGACTAAAGTTTTGGCATGAGGAGCTTACTTTCTACTGTATATTCTTATGCACCATTTAAAATTTTTTTAAGGAACTCAAAAGAACTACACTAATTGCCATGGCATCCTCACTGTGCAACAACTCCATCCTTTTTCTAGCAGAGAATAGTACTTAAAAATGGATACTTCCTGTTAGAGCTTCTATGTAGATGTCTCCCAGTAGCCTCACATGCTCACCTGTGGAGATGTAGGAATGTGACTGGATCATGGGCTAGGATATTTAGCCCTGAATGTGTTCACTGATGGGATCCTAGCAGGAGATGATACTGGGAGATGAAGCCTTAAAGGAACAGGTGGTCACTGTGGGCACACCTGAAGGGTATACTTTCCTTCTTCTCCCCAGTTCTGCTGTTTTCTGTCTGCCATGCCCCTCTGTCTTGCCTTATAACCCACCAGCTATGGTTGAAATTTCTACATACTGTGAGCCAAAATAAACCCCACTCCCTTTAAATTGTGAATTTCAGGTACTTTGTCCCAGAAATGGAGAAAGTAACTAAGACAGTTTCCAAGTTTAAAAGATAGTGAAGAAAGGGGGAAAGGCAGCAAATTTGACCAATTAGGAAATAAAAGGGAGCAATCAAGCATTTGCAAAAGCCACGTGAACAATGTGTCAAAAAGGAGCAAGCCATTGTGTCGTATGCTTCTGCTGAGTCTATAAAGGTAAACACTAAATATTTATCACTGGTTTCAGAAATGAACAACTTAAAGGTGTCCATACAGAGAGAAGATATAAGAAAAAGAGCTTCAATGCAAGAAAATATGTATTGGACAGAATTTACAAGAGAAGAAAAAACAAATTAAAACAATACAGCAGACAAAGCTTTCAATTTGCTCAGCAAAGAATGGAGTAGCAGGAGTAATTGAACAGAAAGGTTTTCTCCAAATGGGAGGAAAATGTTTTCTGGGTGTTTGTTTGTTTGTTTGTTTGTTTTTATTTTGCAGTACCGAGGACTGAATTCAGGACCCTGCACTTGCCAGGCAAGCATTTATTCTACTGAGCTATCTCCCCAGCCCTGAAAATGTACTTATGTACTGATGAGAAGGTGCTATTGTCTTAGCTACTTCTCTCTCACTGATGAGACAAAATACACAACGCCCAAAGTTAAAGAGAAAAGACTTATTAACTCACAATTTGTAGAGGTTTCAGTTCATAATCATCAGGTTCCAAGGCAGATTTGCATGACAGACAGGCATCAAAGACCAGAAAGAGGTCAGAGTTGGCAGAAGGTAGAAAAGAAAGCAAGAGATGAGACAAGCCTCTTTCCATCTCTTTCATTATATCCAGCGTACCAGGATTAGAGGATCAGTGGACTGATTAGTTACCACTCACCTTTAATCCTAGCATTACACCATGAATCAATCACACATTCTAGATTCAGCTCCGTCTGGAAAAGCCCCTATGACCACCTATGACCACATGAGGCTATCAGGTGACAACTAGACACAAGCCATAACATTCACGCATAAAAAAATAAGATGACATAAGAAAGAAAGAGACAATATTTGAGATGACTGAATAAATAACAAAAAAGGAATAAATGATAAAAATGTAATATGTAGGACAACATAGTAGATAACAGACCAATTATCTAATAAGTAACTAAAAGCCTTACTACAGTGTGACTTCTACTTTCACTTGCTCTCTTCTTAGTCAATATCATTTAGGAAGACTAGAAATATATCCTATAACTATCACAGTTATCTGAGATACAAAAAGTTATAAAAGATATGTCAGTCATTCTCAAATTGTGAGATATGCCAGTTTACCTCAGGTGGTAGGATTGGTTGTCAGGACAACAGAAGGAAGATGATACAGCCAGAAAACATTCACAGAAGGTGCACATCTGGATTCTTGGAGGATATGGAATTTTTTTTCAAGGTCACAGAATTCTATTATCTTATCTAGATCCACTGTAGAACACTACTTATTGCATTTCTGGCAGTGTGTCTGTAGCAGGTTCTCAAGTCCACATCCTCTACCTTGATCTATGTTTTCTGTTCAGGCTCCTTCTTACTGACTTATAGGCAGTCTCACCCTCTGTGCCTTGTTTTTATCTGTTCCCTTGGTACCTCCTCTGTGTGTCTGTGTGTGTGTGTGTGTGTGTGTGTGTGTGTGTGTGTGTGGTTTCAGACTTTAAAAATGGAAATGGAAATTAGTAACATAATGTAATGGTTTAGAAGATGTGTACAGACTCTGCCTTAAAATAGGGCTGTGGTTATGACATCTTTGGATTATTGGAGAAATACACTAACAGTGTCATGTAAAGACCTGCCTTTAAAAAAAATGTCAGGGACCAGGGAGATGGTTTGTAGAATAAGAGCTTCCCTGGCAAGCACAAGGGCCTGAGTTCAATCCCTGGTTCTGCCAAAAAAGAAAAGAAAAGAAAAGAAATAAAGACTTGCCTTTAAGAAGTGCAGAGGAAAGGAAACAGCTAAATTCTCACTATAACAATTGGAAACAATTATCAACAGAGAAACAGATATATGTAATGTTCCCTTCTAAGACTAGAAATATTTCCTTTGTAGGGCCACAGGGATAACTCAGTGATCTAAGCACACCTCTCTAGGCAAGCACAAGAACTCAGATTTTAGTCCCAGTACCATAAGCCATGCTAGGCTCATGAAACCAGCCACCATACACCAAGACTGGGTGAGTGGTGGTGCATGCCTGTAATCCCAGAACTGGAGAGGCTGAAGTAGGAGAATCACTAGAGTCTAAACTACATAGTGAGACCCTGTACCAAATCACACACAAAAAAAGATTTCCTTTGTCTTATAAGCTCATAATGCTCAAACTAGTAGTAATCGGTTCCAGGCAACTACTTTTTCATATAATAAGTATTTTTCATAAACAATCCTGGAAACCTGGAAGATACATACATAGATGTTATGATAATGGTGGTAAATGGTTCATTAAGAGCATAACTATTGAGAAACCTTATATCTCATAAATGACATAAAAGCTTGTTCACAGAAGTAACAGCAGAAAATTTTCAAAGCATGATAAAAGAATTTGACATACAAATAAATGAGACATATAGAATTCCAAATGGCTATGAGTAGAAAAATTATACCAAGGCATATAGAGTGGTACCTTGGTGAGACTTCCAGCAAGATGGCAGAGAAGTAAGCAGCAGAGAAGGAGCCTCTTGGAGACTTGATATTCAGACACTGGATTATAGCAACTCAAGAAAAAGAAGAAAGAGGAAAGTGGGTCCTCTAGACCCAGGAAGAAAATAAAAGAGAGAATTGATTCCAATGAGAAGAGCAAAGAGAGAAACCTGAATGAAAAAGTAAGAGGTAGCCAGAAGAATCTTCTCCCTGAGTTTGGAATCACTGAGTAAGAGAATCAGCTAAAAACTGCATACACACAGTAACTGCTGGCAAGCCCCATGGAGGCCTTCATGGAGAGACACAGCATTGTAAGGCAGCAGTAGAAGTGGATAACTGCACTGGCTGGTGGTGAGTTCTGTGGGACTGGACCCTTAACAGCAGAGTACAATTGTCCCGGAGCCATCCTGGAAAGGGGTTAACTGAGCTCAGAACTTAAAACAATTACTGGTTCTGTCTAGCTGCTCCCACCTAAGTTCAACACCACAAAAGGCACACTGACTGCTTCAGGCTGAACACATCTTGTTCCAGCCTCAAGACCAGCAACTAACCTGAACTTCAAGAGAAGTGAAGGTGCAGACTTACTGAGATTATCCACTACCCAGCTATAAAACTACTGCTGGGTTGCTGGGATTAAATCAACATGGATCTGGAATCTGTCTTCATACATTGTCTACCCTTGACAGCAAAGACAAATCTTTAAGTGGACATTTTGTTCTCATTGTCTTTTCTTTTCATTATTATTTTTATTTACTCTTCATTATTTGATCTTTTTTATGTGAGTGTGAACGTGGTTGTTAGTTTTTTGTGTAGTTATTGTTCTGTTCTTCCTTTTATCTTTCTCTCCTGCCTTCTACATGAGTTGCTCAAAGTTTTCATGATCCTCCTTTGTCTTTCAGCCTGAAATCTAATCTCTTTGTCTTCTATTTCTCTATTCTGACTGCGGCCATCCTTACATTTTCTTCCCTGAATGCAAAGTTGCATACTGAACATTTATCAATTTTCGGGGTTGTTTTAGATATTGTAATGTACCACAAATCTAGCTCATATGATGGGCCTGGGAGATAGCTTAGTAAAATAAGTGCTTGTCTGGCAAGCACAGGGTCCTGAGTTCAATCTCCAGTACTGTGAATAAAAGAAAAAAGAGAATAGTTCATATGGTAAAAGGTAGAAAATTAATGGTTAGTTCTTTTTGCCATTTTCTAGACTATATTTGGTTCTATTACAATTGCCAATGGTACTATGTTAGCCAAAATGAAATAATTGTTTTAACAAGCTTTCCTCCCTGGTTTACAAGGCTGAGCTAGCCTAAGGGCCATATAAAATACTGTGGGCCACTGCCAAAGAAATGGGCTTGGCCAAGCAGGCAACAATTTCTCATCACAAACAAACTGAAGAGGTAAGATCTTGCAACAGAATCAAAACCCCAAAACCAGCCACATCTCTGAGAAATAGTCATTCACTAAGAGTTCTAAATACAAGCAATAAAGCAACCCACTATGTGCAACTTACAAGTATCAACCCAGGAATTAAACTTTAAAAAAATAGAAAAGAGAAGACACTTAAACAAGATGTAACCTTAAACATTCAGTTCACCAAATTCACCAGAGGCCAATGAGGTGGGACAATCCAAAAGCTACCTATCTACACTCACTGAAGTGGTAACAACAAAGGAAATGAATGAGCTCTAAATAAAATTAAATCAGAAATAATTTATTAGGTAACTACAGAGATGGTGTCCACAATGAAAAACAGGCTTAGTGACTCTAGAGCAGATACAGATTTAAAAACATAGAGGAGTTTAGTAAAACAATAGAAACCATGAATGCTCAACATATGAAAGAAATGAAATTCATAAAATAAATTCAAACAGATATCCAGGAAAATTAAAATTTCAATGAAAGTATCTGCAGCAGAACAAACTAATGTGAGGTCAGAATCTCCAACATAGAAGACTGGCTTGTGATGAATGATGATGAAAAGGAAGATTTCTTTAAAATAGCAAAGGAGGGGCTTGGCAAGAAAGCTCAGCAGTCTAAAGCACCTGCTTAGGCAAGCTTAGGCAGAGACAGAGAATCACAGTTTGATCCCTGGCACCACATACTGTGCCAGCCCTACCCTCAGAACAGGCTGAGCTGGCAAAAAAAACAAAGCAAAGGAAATTATGTATACTCATTTCTTTTTTATTTCTTTCTTTTTTTTAGGGCATTTGGTACATGGTCTCACTAAGCAGCTCAGACTCATAGTGATCCTCCTGTTTTCAGCCTACCCAGTGCTGGAATTACAGGTGTGGGCCACCATGCCTGTTCTCAGTGGCCAGCTCAGTGCACCCTGGGGTGGGGCCCTGGCATGGAATATGGTGTCCCAAACCCCAGTCCCTGTGCTTGCCTAAGCAGACACTTAGTCCACTGAACTATCTTTCTGGCCTTGTATGTACTAATTTCTATTAGTTCACTGAAAGGAATAGTCAATGCTTATATTATTTGATCGATGTTGCCTAACTACAGGTAGTAATCTGAGCAACTACTTTGAAGATAATATTATGCAATACAACAATCATTTTAATTTCCTGTTTTGTTTTGAAAATTCTGTATCATTTTATTGAATTTTTCTCTTTAAAATGCAAAAAACTTTTTAATCAGATGAGATCCCAGTTGTTGATTATTTGTGATAGTTCCTTTATAACCTGGGCTATATTCATAATGTTTTTGCCTGTACCAATGTCTTTAAGAGTTTTACCTATGCTATCTTCCAGCAGATTTAATGTTTCTGTTTTAATATTTAGATCTTTGATCCATTTTTAATTTAGTTTAGTGTGTGGTAAAAGGATATAAGCATGTGCAGAGCCACTTTTTCCAAAACCACTTATTAAAGAGGCTATCTTTCTTCTAGTAATGTATATGGCACTGATTTCAAATATAAGGTGCCTGAGTATGTCTGCAGTTGTTTCTGCATCTTATAATCTATCCCATTGATCTTTAGGTTGGTCTTTTTTCATCAGTATGGTGCTGTTTCTATTAAAGTAGCCTTATAATATAATTTCATCCAGGGATTATGATGCCATCTGCCTTGCCTTTGTTGCCCAGAAATTCCTTTGTTATTCTGGGTCTCTTCTGGTTCAAAATGAATTTTAAGATTGTTTTCTCTAATTCTGTGAGATACAATATTGGAATTTTTATCAGAATTTCACTAAATCTGTATAGCAATTTTAATGAAATGTATAACATTTTCACTATATTGGCTCTTCTTACCTAAGGTCAAGGGATATGTCCATTTTTTAAAATATCTGCCTCAATCTCCTTTTTCAGAGGACTTTAGTTTTCAATGTAGAGTCCTCTTTCATCCTTCATTAGTTTTGTTCCAAAGTATTTCATGTTTTATGCTATTGTGAAAGATTTCATTTCCCTAATTTTCTTTCTGTGCATTTGTTGTTCCTATGCAGGAAGGATATTGATTTTTGAGTACTGACAATGTATCCACCTATGCTTCTGAGTTTGGTTATTAAACATTTAAGTCTTTTGGGGGAGTTTTGGGATCTTCTGTGTAGAGCATTGTGTCATCTGCAAATAATGATAATTTAACTTCTCCCTTTCCTATCATTAGTCTTCCATTTCTTTCTCTTGCTTAATTGCTCTGGCTAAAGTTTCCAGAACTAGGTTAAATAAGAGTGGACACAGTGTACATCCTTATCTTGTTCCTGACTATAGACAGAAAGTATTCAGTCTTTGACCCTGTAGTATGATGGTGGCTGTTGGTTTGTCATAAATGGCTTTCATGAGCTAGTGATAAAGTCCATCTATTCCAATTTTATGTAGGGTTTTATCATAAACGGGTTTTGGATTGTGTCAAAAGCTCTCTCTGCATATATTGAGATAATCCTATGATTATTTTTCTTGTTGTGTTAATATGGTGTATTACATTCATTAATTTACATATATTGCAACAACCCTGCAGCCCTAGAATAAATCATGATTGGAATAGTATATAATCTTTTTTAATTTTTAATGATTTTAATCCATTTCTGACAAAACTACACAAAAAAGGGAATACAAATGAAGGACCATTTTGTACCTGTATATACAAAATAGGATAGATATACAGCTATTTTCTCTTAATTCAATGAGAAGAAAGCTTTGTACTAATAGTGTTCAGACAGGATATCATGTCTGCATCTTGTACTACGAATAACCACGATGAAGACAACAGTATGCAGTTTATTATTGAAACTGTCCTATCAGTCGGTTTTGAAACTGTCATTGTTATTTGTTTCTCAATAAAATTAATAAAAAAGTTTTTGATGATTTTAATAGCATAATATTCTATTTTTATTTCTAAGAGAATACAAAATAGAATTAAAATAGGGAAATTACAAATGATGCAGAATTTCATTCAATAAAATAATATGAATTTGACAGTATTTGTTGCAATGCATAGGTTATCTTAAGATTAGTTGTTCAGATTGTCAGATATATGCATACAAAATTGGAAGAAGACAGAAAAATATATAAGAAATTAAGAAAAATAGAAAATAATTGAGAAAAGAAGGCAAAAAAAATTAAGCATTAACTTCCCCTTTACATAGCACAGCAGAAATCCACAGTGCAGTTGTATAAACCATCTTGCTTACATCCATAGATATATCCCTCTCCCCCACTCCTTTTCCTGAACTTCTCCTCAATTTAGTAATTCTTTTTAACAGGTTCCTACACTGAGAGAATATAATGTTTGCACAAGTAAGTCAATTTATTTTACTTAGGAGTATGGTCTCTAGTTGCATCCATTTCCCAACAAAAGCCTCTAATTATTCCTTTTTAATAGCTGAATAATACTTTTGTGTACAAATACCACATCTTCTTTATCTATTCCTCAGTTGATAGAAATTTGGATTGCATCCAAGATTTAACTATGACAAAGTGTGCTGCTATAAACATGGGTGCACATAAATCACTGTGGTGTGATTATTTGAGTTCTTTTGGAAAAATACATAGAAGGGGACTATCTAGCTTGAATGGGACCTCCAATCCTAGCTTTTTGAGGAATCTCTGTATAGATTTCCATAATAGTTATGCCAGTCTGCACTCTCACCAAGTGCAGAAGGGTTCCTTTTTCCCCACAGTCTCTCCAGAATTTGGTATAGATTGATGAAGTGCAGAATATTTGCAAAAATATGAGATCTCAGTTGTTGATTTTTTGAAGTATATCTCATGTAGTTTGGCTTTTGTTCATGAACTATCTACCACTATGTCTGTTAAGATTTCTACCTACATTTTCCTCCAGGAGATTTAGTGTTTCCATTTTAATACTCAGAACTTTGATCAATTTTGACTTTAGTTTAGTGCATGATAATAAGCATGCATCTAATTTTATACTTGGGCATGTGGAAAGTGAGTTTTTCAGGCACCATTTATTAAAGAGGCTATTTTTCTTTCAGTGAACATATTTGGACTCTATCAAAGATAATGTGCATGAGTGTGTTTGTAGTTGTGTCTGCATCTACTGATCTGTTACAATGATTCTCAGGTCTGTCTTTATGTCAGTACCATGCTGATTTTTATCGTGGTACCTTTATAGTATAATTTCATGTCAGGGATTGTGATGTCTCCTGCCTTTCCTCTGCTGCCCATGATCGCTTTTGATATTCTGGGTCTCTTCAGTTTCCAAATGAATTTTAAAAATGTTTTCTTTAGCTCTATGAGGCATACTAATGGTATTTTAACTGAGATTGCGTGGAAGCTACATAATAATTTGGGAGTATGGTCATTTTCACAATGTTGGCTCTTACTATCCAAGAGCAAGGAATATTTTTCCATTTTATGAAATCCTCTTCATCCTCTTTTCTCAGAATACCATAATTTTCACTATATAGATCTTTTACTTCCACTATAAGAAACAAGGCCTCTGGGGTCACCAGGTTTCTGTGGCTGGTGAACTGCTCCTCTCACATTGTGAGTCCTATTTCAGGTAGAAGGTGCCACCTGCTTCCTCTTTTTTCATTGAAGTTTTTTTTCTTTATTCTCTCCATGGGCTTCAATTTGCACTTAAGACCCTTCATAGGTCCAGGGGACCCACTCCCTTCCTTCTTGTTTTCTTCATATTGCTATATTCCAGCATCTAGATGGCAACTTCCAGAAAGACTCTTTCTTTGCTACTTACCATGCTACCCTTTTGGTATTCTCCCAGTAAAAATTCTTAAATGCTACCACATTATACATTTTATATTATGAATTAATATGCATATGTTTCCATACAGTAAGAACTACACAATGATGACTTTTTACTATAAACATTTCTAAAGATTAAATGTGTTCCCAGAGAATAATAATTTTTTATTATTACTACATAATAAAAAGTATTTTTAAAAGCTTGCTTAACTGACATGGTTTCTTTTGAGTAATACCAAAATATATCCCCTCACACAAAAAGGGACAAAGCTGTGGGTAGAGCTTAGGGACAGAACTTTTGCCTGCTACAAGCAAGCACTTCAACTCAGTCTGCACACCAAGTGGGTCAGGGAAATAACAAAATGACAGTTTGAGAAATTATTCCATAAGAAAGGCTCCATAATGAAAAATTATTTCAGTAAAAACACTTTAAATATAATGTGCACAATTAATTCAGTGCAACACAACCTCTTTTTTTTCCTAAGTTCACAGCCACATTCAGGCAAATCAGTGAGATAATATTTTGTTGGCCTGACATTTCAACAGATCTGTTGAATATATCAGAAATAAACTTAGAATTTTCTTCAGGACCTACTGAAGTCAGGAAAAAATGAAACCAGTTCATTGGCATGGTAACATTAATTTAGCAAGGAAAAGGGCCATTACTTCCTCAATTTTTGTCTTAGATATAACCTCATGTCTTTCTGTCCTGAGGTACATTCAGGGAAAAACTCATAGAGAACTAAAGACTTGAAACTTTTACATTCTGAGTAAGACACGCTCAGAAATGTCATCACCTGGTTAGATGGCTAATGATCAGTTTTCACATTTATCACAACCTGGCCTCTCAGCAGGCAATCAGTGGAAACATGATCAATACAAAATGCAACCCTGATGTTTTGAGAACAGCAGTAAAGTGATTTTAAATAAAGGCAAGTAAACATCAACTTCATATTTGTTTTGTTTGTATTATTTTTCAAAGGAATTTCAAGCCCTCAAAAGACAATGATTTTCCTTTTGTTTGTTTGTTTTTTTCTACCAGGGATTTAACTCAGGACTTCATGCTTGCCAGGCAAACACTGTGCCACTGAACTATATCCCTAGCCCTAAGACAGTTATTTTTATATGGATTGTAATGCCAGTGCTCCAATTTGTTTCAGTTACATAACCATGTTTAATAAGATTCAACAGAAGATGATGAGAGTAACCATGATTTTTTTTCTTAAAAGGCCTTTAAAAGGTGATATTAAATTCCAAGTACCAAAGGAGCATTTAGTATAGAACATCAAGATTCAAGTAATAAATTGCTGAGATCTTCATTTTTATGTTCCCCCCAAAATTCACATAACAAATCCTAATCACCATCATAATGCTACTAAGAGGAATGGTTATTGGCAGAAGATTAGGTAATGTTATAAAATCCCTTGTGAATGGAATGATTTTCCTTACAAAAGGGAATGCAAGCTTTGATCAAAAAATTAAGACACCAAGTGATCATGAGGTTACAAAAAGGGGAACACATGTAACTTTACTGGAAAAGTCAGTCACTGTGACCATTATAAAAATAGTGTGAAATTTCTAAAGAAAAGGAAAAGAGGTGCCATATGACTCAGCAGTGCCACTTCTGTCTATATACCCAGAGGAAATTAGGAGTGTTGGAGTCCTATCTGCACTCCCTCTTTCACTGCAACGTTCTTCAGCATAGCCAAGATATGCAATCAATGTAAATGTCCACCAAGGAATATATAAAGAAAATGTCATACATGTACAACAGAGTATTATTTATCCAACCTGTCATTTTCTGACATGAATAAACAGAGGGAACATTATGCTAACTAAAATAAGAAAAATAAAAACAGAAAATACCACATGACTTCATCTAGATGTAGAATCTAAAAGGCTTACATGCATAAAAGCAGAGAATAGAATAGTGGTGATGGAAGGCTGACAAGAGGGTGTGGAACAGTGAGATGTTGCTTAAAAAGTGCAACATTTCATTTGGATGGAAGGACTATATTGTGGAGATCAAGAACTTGCACAGCTTATGTTTGTACAATATACTTACAAATTGCTAAAACAGTATTTTTTTCTTTATTTTTATGTGTTTTGTACAGTCTCACTATGCAGTAGTGAGGACTACAGGACTCGTAGTGATCCTCCTGTTTTCCGCCTCCCCAGAGCTGGGATTACAGGTATTCTCTACCACATCCAGTCTCAGTGGCAGGCTTACGCACATCCAGGGGCAGGGCCAGTGGAGCATGTGTTGCCAGGGATCTAACCCCAGTCCGTGCCTTTGCTTACACAGGCGTTTAGTCATCTGAGCTATCTCGCCAGCCTAAACAGTACAATTTAAGTGTTCTTACCACAAGAAAATAGTATGTGAGATGATTGGCATGTTTGTTCACTATACAAATCAAATATATGTACAATCCAATAGCACATATTAAGTATATACATTGATTAGTGTTCAAGTTAAAAAGTTTTTTTAAAAAGCTATAGATTGTCAATTTTTTACTTTCACCATATAAGGGCATATCAAAAACATGACAGTATATAACTCTGGAAAACATCCTTGACTGGACCTGAACAATCTAGCAAACTTAATCTGTGAATTCCCAGACTCCAGATGTGATAGAAATAACTTTCTGTTGCTTATAAACCTCTCGGTCTATGCTATCTTATAATAGCAGATTAAATAGACTAAGACAAAATGCAATGGACAAGGTTAATTTTCTTTGTTTATTACCAGTGGAGGCATAGTTTCATTAAAAGCATCATGTTGAAGAATATGCAGAAAAAGTATTATTTGATCCCTCTAGTTAACATAATCTCATTCATTGTCATCTCAAATGCGCCATTATATTTTGCCTTCATCTGGCTGTGAGACCTCACTCGACATTTTACTTCTAAATGTATTGAATTGTATTGATTTTTGTAACTGAGCACCAAACAATTCTTTTAATTTGCATTAACTATAAGCAGCTCAATTAATGGTGCTAGATTTTATAAAAGGTCAATAATTTTAAGGGAACCCAGCAAAGCTTTTATAAAATTAACATTTAAATCAATATAAAAGTTGGGCAATTTCTTTATTTTATGACACTATAGCTTTTTTCCTTAAAAATATGTCTTTTACTCCTAACTAATTAATTACTCTCATTAATTCATTCATTCTCCCAACTATAATTCATTCAACACTTGCAATGAATTAAGCATCTTGTACTTTTCATGCTTTGTGCTCATTAGAATATCTACCAAAAAATTTTCCATAGCCTTATGTTTCACAGGCAGTATTTCTTCTATCCTATAGCTGCCTCAAAGCTTAATTCCTCTTAGTGGAAAATAACTGTAAGTTACAAAGTCTTCTCTGTCTTGACGAGAAAGCCCCGTAAAATACAAGATAAACAGGAGGCTTATACCTTGGTTCAGTATTTGACCATTCTCTAAGTGAGCATGTGCAGGAAGCAACATGCTCTCCCTAGCTGCCCATGTGTAAGCTTCTAATGGCAATATGAGGTTTACATAGTGGTGTCAATGTTTTTCTGTTTTATTACAATTATATTCTTGAATGTTTGTCTATTGGCTGACAAATATTTTAACATAGGTAAAAATATAGGATAATTTTATTCCAAGAATTCATATTCTTCCCACTTCCTTTATTCCTTTCCTTCACCTATTATTTTTATAGTATCTTTAAATTTTAAAAATAAAAAGCAAAAAGGACAAGAAAAAAATCAAGGTTTAGTGAAAGTAAGAGTTAATATTTAATTGCTTGATCAATCTGGCATGCCTACGTTTGGTAACCTGAGCAATAAATTTGATGATAACAATTGGTAATATAACAACCATTATTAATTTTCTATTCTTGTTTTGAAATTCTGTATCATTTTTATTGTTCTATGTTGCTTTGCTTTTCTCTTTTTTCTTATTGTTTTTTCCCTCTTTAAAATAAAAAAAGGAATTAGTATTCTTTTATTCAAAGAATCTCACATTCTCAAGAAAGTATATATTCAACACATAAAATGGCAGACAATATTTGAAGTATGATGAGGAGCTTATATATAGAATATGTCAGTAATACTTACAAGTCAATAATAAAAAGAACCCCAGGGGCTGGGGCGATAGGTTGGTGGTCCAAGTGCTTACCTAGCAAGCTTAAGGACCCAGATTCAATCTGTGGTACTGCATGCGCTGCTGGCCCTGGAATGCTGGTCATACTCTGCCAACCACTGAATCCAGGAGTGGTGACACAGCCAGTAATCCCAGCACTGAGCAGGTTGAGACAGGAGGGTCACTATAAGCCTAAACTACATAGCGAAACCCTGTACCAAATACATAAAGGGTTTAAATTTTTTTTAATGTTAATAATAAATTTGAATAGATATTCTCCCCCAAACAATAAATAAATGAACAATAAATATATCAGAACAGTCATCTGCTATTAAGTACAAATCCAAACCACAATTAAATACAACTTCACATCTACTAGGATGGAAATGAGCAAAACTTTAAAATGACAGTAGCGCACATTAAAGATTTAGAAAACTTAGATTTCCCATACATTGCTAATAGAAATGTAAAGTAGGCAGCTCCTGTAGAAAACAGTTTGTCTGTTCCCCAAAAAAATAAACATAGAGTTATCACATGATCCAACAATTCCACTCCTGGAAATATATCAAAGAGAAATGAAAATATAGGTTCATGCAAAATCTTGTACATAAATACTCGTAGCAGCATTATTTATCATGTCTAAAAAGTAGGAAAATCCAAATAGCAGTCAATTGATGAGTGATAATATAAAATAGGGTTTATCCATACAATGGAACATTATTTAACAATAGAATAAAATACTACAAATTCTAAATATAAATGAACCTTCAAAACATTGTGCTAAGTAAAAACAGATGCAAAATACACTAAATTATGTGACATCATTGATACAAAACATCAAGAATAGACAAATAAATATAGATAATAAGTGGTTAAACAGTTGCTTAAGGTTGAGGGTGAAGGAGAGCAGGGAATAACAGCAGTTGCATGTTGGGAGGAAGACGAAGGTATTCTACAATAAAATTGCAGTGTTGCACAATGCTATGTGTGTACATTGAAGGTCCAGGGAGATAGCTCAGTGACAAAAGTACCTGCCTGGCAAATGCAAGGCCCTGAGTTTGATCCCTGGTGCAGAAGAAGAAAAAGAAAGAAGGAGAAGGAGGAGGAGGAAGAAGAGGAGGAGCAGAGGGGAAGGAGGAGGAGGAAGAGAAAAAGAAGGAGGACAAGGAAGAGAAGGAAGAGGAGGAATAGAAGGTATACATTGAATTATAAACTTAAATGGGGAAATTACATATTAGTAATGCTATTTTTTAAGTTTTTGTTTCTATTAGTACATTATTACAGAACTTAATGGTTACATCCCTTGTGGGGAGTTGGGTGCACGTACATAGCACATCTCAATTCTTTTTTTGTTCCTTTCCCTCTCCCATATCTTGATCCCTTTCCATTTGAAAAAAAAAAAAATCTATTTCCCTGTGTCTGATTGTCTATTTTTTAATTTGCTCTTTAAAAAGTTTATATTTTGGGAATCTAAGAGAAACTGTGGTTTTAAGCCTCATGGTCTCAAGGTGAATCCATTTTCCTACAAATGACTCAAAAGAAATTGTTTCTGAAACAAAAGACAGCTGTATATTTTAAAGAAAAAATGCTAACCGTACTGATTACTTAAACATTAAAAACAATACAAACAGGCATATACCCAAGAATTTAACAATTTTCTCAGCTACACATGTTTAAAACATTACATATATATAATATGTAATATCATAACATATATATATATATATATATGATTGAAACATGTTTTCAAAATATCCATCTCTATGAATGTGATCTAGAAATAGGGTTGTATAGGTATAATTCAATTAGTATAAATTCATGGTAGTTTAGAATGAGCTTCAAGTCCTTATAAGGACTAATGTCCTTATAAAAAGAACCAAATTTGAATTCAAAGATACAGACATATAGAACATTCGACCCTGTGAAGACAGAGACTGAGACTGGAGTGACACATCTCCAAGCTAAGGAAAGCCAAAAATTGCCAAAAATCACCAGAAGCCAGATGAGGCTACACAGCATTTGTCTCTAGAGCTTTCTGAGAAAACATGGGCCTGGCAAAACTTTAGTTTGGAATTCCTAATCTCCAGGTATATGCAAGAACATAGTTCTGTTTTTGTAAACCTCTTGGTGCCTGGTCATTTGTTAGCAGTCTTAGAAAACTATGATGCATGTTACTAGTATTTTCCCCTAAAAAATGTGTTTCTTCAATAGAGTTATACTATTGTTACTGTTTTCATAAAATTAGCATGATATTAATTTATATGCTTAAGATTTTAAAATTTCTGACAACTTCAACTGACCCCTCTCTGAGGACCACACTTAATTACTCTCTCCATATGCTGATTTACACAGTAAAGTCCTCTTTCTAAAAGAAAGATAGGCAGAGCACTCGCTACTTTGACACCCACCTCAGTGTCTATAGCACCCTTGTTTTCCTTCCTGGGTAACAAGATCCGGTAGCCAGAAATCAACATGTCTATTCTCAAGATGCACGCCTAAAAGATCTTTAACTCTCCTGGGAACCCCACTGCAGAAGTTGACCTTTAAAACTCCAAAGGTCTCTTCTGAACTGCTGTGCCCAGTGGGGCCTCCACTGGCATCTCCAAGGCCTTGGAGTTGCATAACAATGACAACACCAGCTACCTGGGCAAGGGTGTGTCAAATGCTGTTAGCACATCAATAAAACCATTACACCTACCCTGGTTAGCAAGAAATTGAATGTCATGGAGCAGGAGAAAATTGACAAGCTGATGATCAAGATGTACAGGACTGGAGGAAATCCAAGTTTGGGGCAAATGCCATCCTGGGAATGTCTTTTATGGTGTGCAAAGCCGGTGCCATAGAGAAGGGGGTGTGCCTGTACCACCACATCGCTGACCTGGCAGGCAACACCGAGGTAATCTTGCCTGTCCGTGCCTTCAACATGATCAACGGCGGCTCGCACACCAGCAACAAGCTGGCCATGCAGTTCGTGATCTTGCCTGTGGGCATGGCCAGGTTTAAGGAGGATACGTGCATCAGGGCCGAGGTCTGCCATAACCTGAAGAATGTCATCAAGAAGTAGGGCAAGGATGCCAACAACGTGGGCGATGAGGGTGGCTTCACACCTAACATTCTGGAGAATAAGGAAGCCCTGGATTTGCTGACGACCACCATCAGAAAGGCTGGCTACTCAAACAGGGTGGTCATTGGCATGGATGTGGCTGCATCCAAGTTCTTCAGGTCTGGGAAGTAAGACCTGGACTTCAATTCTCCCAACAACCCCAGTAGGTACATCTCACCCAACCAGCTGGGTGACCTCTACAAGTCCTTCATCAAAGACTACTCAGTGGTGCCCATCAAGGACCCCTTCAACCAGGACGACTGGGGTGCCTGGCAGAAGTTCACAGCCAGCGCCAGCATCTAGGGGGTGGACGACGACCTCACAGTGACCAACCCCAGGCATACCACTAAGGCTATGAATGAGAAGGTCTGTAACTGCATGCTGCTCAAAGTCAACCAGACCAGCTTCGTGACCAAGTTTCTGCAGATGTGTAAGCTGGTGCAGTCCAATGGCTGGGGCATCATGGTGTCCCACTGGTTTGGGGAGACAGAAGATACCTTCATCACTGACCTGGTGGTGGGACCCAGCACTGGGAAGATCAAGACTGGTGCACCCTGCCAATCCAAAGCGCCTGGCCAAGTACAACTAGATCCTCAGAATCAAGGAGGATGTGGGTGGCAAGGCCAAGTTCACCAGCCAAAACTTCAGCAATCCCCCTGAGAAAATAGGCCACAGCCAGCCAGCGCCCAAGCCTCGGGCCCAGGTAGTTAGGTCCCCTCCTGCCACGGCTTCTGTAGATGCCATTAGGGCCACCTGGAGCCCAGGTCCCCAGCTGTGATTGTTGTGCTTGTCACCTTGTGTTCCACCACATCTGGAGCCATGTGTGTGCAGACTAGGTTCCCAGTGGTTGTCTTGTGAAATAAAACCCTGGCACCCAGGAGAAAATAAATAAATAAATAAATAAATAAAATTCTTTCCAGGCATAATAGTACACACCTCTAATCCAAGCACTCTGGGAGGCTCAGCTAAAGAATCACAAGGTAGAGTGGAGCCAGAGTCACTTACTGACTTAGTAAGACCCTGTCTCAAAATAAAATAAATTTCAATAGTTGGGGATATAGATCAGTACAATGGCCTGAGATACCCCAGTATCATGAAAGAATAAGTAATGAAGGAAGAAGTCTTAATTCTAAATGCTTTCCTTTTAAATGTACAAATGTTTGAAGTTATTATCGTCAAAAGTCTTATCTTTTTGGCACTATACAAGGTAAATTTAAAAAAATTTTTTTGATAAGCCCAATTCATCAAAGTTATCTCTAGTCATGATTTTTGAACATTTTGCCAAATTTAGAAGCTATAGTCCCTGATTTTCTCAACTAAATTTTAATTTTCTACAAAGTAAGAATTTATCATGTTAAAAAGAAAAGACCCTAGAGGCCAGCAAAAGGGGCAAGCAAGAAACTCAGAATCTGCTCTTCCATAAATCAATAAAAAAAAAATCTGGAAAAATATTTCAATACTCTGGAAACTAACAAAAAAGCTTGCAGCAACATGGGGAGTGTGTATTCAGAAAAAAATGGTTATATCTCAACACAAACACTGAGCTTTGTCAAGTTTAGTTACTATAATACTCTTCACTGCTGGCCAGCTCAGTGGTAGCCTTGAACAGAACACATATCCCTAGTACAAGAAAGAACAGAGAAGAGCTCATTCTCAAAGAAATGTAATTTGTTGTTTTAATCTGTCTAGAAGTTCCTTGAATGCCCAGCTCAGTAGCCTTTTGTTGTTTGTTTTTTTCTTTCACTTTCAAGGCATCTTTTATTTTCATTTTTATTTTTAGTAATTTTGAGAAACAAATAGCAATGAGAGAGTTTCAAAACCAATTAATAGGATGGTTTCGATAATTAATATACTGCATATTGTTGTCTTCGTAGTGGTTATTATGGTACAAGATGTAGATGTGATATCTTGTCCAAACACTATTAGTACAAATCTTTCTTCTCGTTGAATTAAGAGAAAGTAGTTGCATATCTATCCTAACTGTTTTGCATGCACAGATGCAAAATGGTCCTTTATTTCTATCCCTTTTTTTACTCAGTTTTGTCAGAGATGGGTACTGCATTGTCATTTAAACATTGTAGGTGCATGAATTCAGCAAAATAATCCAATATAGTCCAGTAGTCCATAATAATACTGGGTTATCCATAGGACTGGCAATGTCAGAAGTTTTTGACTTGAGCCCTTTACAGCTCAGTGTATGGCTTTACTTTTCATACTTATTATACTTTTCTGTTGGATGGTTAAGACCAAGATAAAGCAAGATCTATATGACAAGAAATGTAATATTTGCATCTGACAAGGTCAGTCAAATCTCTTCAGGATTTAGCCTGAAACCTCATACCACAGTTTGTAGATCCTTTGTCAGTGTCAGCCATGTGGATGAGTCATGGCCATTGCTTG